>CAJNDV010021001.1:65288-80450 GCA_905221635.1 Symbiodinium sp. CCMP2456
TGCTGACCCTAAACCCTAAACCCTCAACCGCTGATATTCAGACCTCAAACCCTAAACCCTAAACCGCTGATGTTCAGCAAGTTACAGCAACTTGTCAAGTAACTATGAAGATGCTAGGGTTTGGGTTCGGGTAGAGTGTTTCACGAAACAGGGCCGTAGATAACTCGGTTTGGGGTTGAGGGTGTCATTGGTATTGAAGTTTCAGAGTCCGTAGGTCTCAGCGAGTTGCAGAGTTGAGGCTTACAGGGTTTAAACTACAGTACAGTGTATGATCCACAGGTGTGTAATAAGGCCCTATTCTAGCACCCTTTCCTGGAACCTAAACCCTGAACCCTAAACCCTAAACCCCTAAACCCTTAACCCCCAAACCTCTGCTGGGGTTTGGCGTGTTGCACTTCATCCGAGGCGGCCACGCAAGTGAAGGCCAACTGTCTGGGTCTAGGGTTTAGGGTGTAAGACCTTGCAATATCCTTTTATTCGGAAACATACCTTAAATCATACGTATTAGGGATTCCTATTATAATTTAAGCTACTTTCCATAATTAAGGGATATTGGAAAGTCTGGGTAAGTTTAGGCGTGGTGTCCTCTGTCGTTTCTCTAACCCTAAGGGTCCATGTACCCAAACAGTATATACTTTGGCCTTGAAGCTAGTCCCTATATGGGGGTTTCCGAAAATAGGGGACCCTAATATAGTACTCTAATTAATAGGATCCCTATTATAAGGACCCCAAAATGGGGGACCCTAATATTCTGAAACTCCTATATAGGTACTTTGGGGCCAAGGGATATACCGTTTCGGGCTTGCGGCATCAGGGCTCATGGCCGGAGTTGTTCGGATCAAACACAAGAGCTCCCTAACCCTCCAGGTGCCTACTATCCCAGAGGGTCCATGTACCCAAATAGTATATACATAGGCCCTAAAGTACCTATATAGGGACTACATTAAGGCCAATGTATATACTATTTGGGTACATGGACCCTTAGGGTATATAGGGCCCTAGGACCTAGGACCTCTGGTACCCTATTATAGTAGGTCCCTGGGGGGTTTAGGAGCTTACAGACTCAGAGAGTTCATTTACGTAAGCTCCGGCTCCGCCCTGAGATCCCCGGTTGCGGGAAGTGCTGTTCGAGTAATCGTAAAGCGTTTCGCAGCGATGCGAAGTGGTTCTTCTCTGCTTCTAAGGTTAGAAGTATGGGCCCCTAATCTAGTATGGACCCTTAGACCTTTCTAGGGACCCCTAAGGGTACATATAGGGTATATAGTAGGTATATAAGGATCCCAGGCTTAAGAGCCCATACTAGGGGCCCATGGTTTCAGACTTTGGCCTGATCACCTAAACCCTAAAGCCTGAGCACCTTTAAACCCCACACCCTAAGCACCAGAACCCAAAAGCCTAAACCCTATAAACCCTAGGGTGTTTGTTTGGCTTTCAGGCAGGCCATGCAGCTTTGAGCTATACACTAAGTCACTAAGGCTCACAGGCTTAATCTTAGGTTCAGGGTTTAGGGTTTAGGGTTGCAACCTGACACTTGGTTTGACTGCTTCCAAACAACTCTCCAAGACTCCAGCGTGTTCATGATGGCCCTGGTTCAGTCAGCCTGATACTTCATGCAAAGGCATTCACCACAAGAAGTTAGGCGGAAGGAAGCTCAAGGGACTCACGATGTGAAACCTTTCAATTGATGCGCACTGGTGACGCGTCAACCCTAAACCCTAAACCCTACACCCTTGATTAAATTCGATGTCCTACCCTTCAAGATTCAGATGCTTAAGGCTTGGGGCTGCGTCCCTAGATAATACGTGGTGCTAGTACACAGATAAATAGCTGTATACTTTTAAGAAAGATCTCTTAAGCTTCAACCAGGGTAGTGTCCGTTAAGAGGCCACGCACCTGAGCGGGCTCAGGACATGTAAGTCTTAATCCCTAAATCCTACGCCCTAGCCCCCAAACCCCAAGGCCTAAACCGGAGCCCCAAGCCCTGAGCCTTTAAGAGAACCTAAGGACATGTTCTTCGAACTGGACGAAGATGGCTCTGGCGAGTTGAGTATGGAAGAAATTGCGGCTTGACGGAAAGCAATCGGCCTGTGTTCCGAGCTTGAGTGGCTGAGGTTGTTACGAAAGGGGCCTAATAAATGATTACCTATATTATTTTGGGGTTTCTTGTTATAATTATGGCATAAAAAACCCCAAGCACTATTCTGATTATTAAGGCCCCTACATTACTGTGTAATGAAGATGGATGATGGAGACGACGTTCGACTCCGTAGCTTGGAGTTTAGAGCATCAGCTGAGGCTGAGGGGCTTGATGAGCATGCATGATTTGTCGTCGTGGTCGTGGTCGTTTCACGAACGCCGAAGTACGCAATGCAGTGTGCGGATGATGATGACGGTGGCGGTGGCGGCGGTGGGTGGTTATGATGATTAGGGTGGTTAAGGGGTGAGTTTTGCAAAGCCACGAGATTCCACCCAGAAGCCGCCAGACTTACAAACAGCCCCAGGACAATGCTCCGGAGGGTATCCGGCAAAATCTGGCTGGAGCCCCACTGGGCGCGGCATACCTGTGCATTTGGGCTTTCGGGACTTTTGGGGCTTAGGGGTCTGCGAATTCAGATGGAATCGTGATTGCAGCTTGCGTTTGGCCCAGAATGTCTTGACGTGATGCCACCTAAGTCGGCACAGCGTGGCTGGGGCCATGGACCTCAGGTTGACGGCTCCTCTGCGTAGGAACGAACATAGCTGAAACCCTAAACCCTAAATCCTAACCCGAAGGCAGCACGCCGGGGGACGATCTGCTTGTGGTAAAGCAATCATGAACCGTGCTCCAAGTAGCTGGAGAGGAAGGGTTTTCAGATGTTTGGTTCAGGGGTTAGGGTGTGGGTGTAACCTACATCGCCGATCCTCGCATCCGCCTTCCGGGTTATGCTCCCCTGCCCTCAAACCGCTCCAAAAATAGTACAGGTAAGTATCTAGGCTCCTATATTCAACACTTTAAACCCTAAATCCCTAAACCCTATGACCCTGGGCCCTCTAGGCTCCTATATTACACACTATAACCCCTAAACCCTATCAACCCTAGGCCCCCTATGCTACCGATCCTCCAAGCTCCATTTTTCCGAGATCGAGATTGCTGGAACTGAAGACATTGGGTCCCTCTTCGTGCCTTGAACGCCTTAAGTTAGGGTTTTTGGTTTAGGGTTCAGGGTTCAGGGTTTAGGGTTTATGGTTTCGGGTTTAGGGTCCAGGGTTGAGTTTGAGCATCCCATGGTCTAGGGTACATCCGAGTACTCCGCTTGTCAAGGGTGGAGAACCCCAAACCTATAAAGCCCCAACCCTTAAAAGCCACGAGCCCCCGACTCGATGGGGACTGTAATGGGATACTGTCAAAAAGTGTTCCTCACCCAAATATTCGTGGGACTCACAGAATGAAGGCACACATTCCATTTGGGATGTGGTTTGGCTTTGAGTAAAGGGGGCGATCCGACATGTTGTCCTGTTCGTGATGCCCACACACACACACACACGCAAACACGCACACACGCACACACGCATACACGCACACACAGACACACACACACACACACACGCACACACACACACATATACATATATATATATATATGTATACATGCTATACACACGAGCGCGCGCGTGGATATGTACTATAGGATGTGTGTACATGTTTGTGTTTGATGTGTACATGTTTGGTTGGTGCTGCTGCTATCGCCACTAGTGTTGACAAATATCTCTCCCAATCTCTATTTGTATATGTATATATATATATGTGTGTGTGTGTGTGTACGGATGTGTATATATATATATATATATATGTGCACAGAAGGTTTCTTTCCCTTGTCCCAGGAAATGCTGGACTACGATGGCAGCGGTACCGTTGGAACAGAAGAGTTCTGCGATGGCGTCATTAAAGCCTGGTGCTCAGCCGTGGGGAAGCAAGTGCAAGCAAGAGCCGCGCTCCCCCATTTTCACTTCCCAGATATCCCAAAGATGCATATTACAGGGGTCTAACAATTATACTACTTTTGTGGTTCCTTATTATGGTTATTATAGCATAATATACCCCAAAGCCCTAGTCTAATGATTAAGGCCCCTACATTAATATAGGGGCCTTGAGACTTAGACTACTTTGTGTGGTTTTCAAGTTCAGTGCCAATGAGGACCCCTCAGAAAGCAAAAAGCATTACCGATCATTGAGGGGGTTTAGGGTTTAGGGTTTAGGTTCTACGTCACCTTAAGGCCCTGACTCGTCACGGTCGTTCCAGTCCGAAACTATTGAGCCCTGAACCCTATACCCCCTCAAAACCTTTTACCCCTACAAGCCCGTAGCCGCCGTAGATCCCCAGATACCCCAAACTCCTAGGCCCTAAACCCCAAAGCATATAAGATGTAGATCCCGAACCCAGCATAGAAGAGGATATTATAGGGCTTGATTATAATGGGTGTATGCAACCCTGTCGTAATCAAAGATCGGTTTCCTCAATCTGAACGGAATTTCACACGCCAAAATGACTGGAGGCTGCAAACGGCGTCACTCCCGTCGAGATGAGCCGTCTTATCAAGCCGCCGAGCCGCAGCATCGGTTCAAGGGTAAGGGTTTAGGGTTTAGGGTTGCAGAGATTGCAGTGGCCAAGGATCACAGGTTCTGGAAGGTAGCTCGGCCCAGGGCCGTGAGAGGCCGCAGTGTAAGAACATGCCTGGTGCCACCCCTTCTAACAGTCTCGTTACCTGGGTAACGGAGTGAGAAGTTAACGGTTAAAGCCAGCTTTGAAGTTGAAGTGGCGCCCTCGCTGGCTGACACAGAATCCGTTCGCCGGTAGATTCCTTTCAGCGTGGGACACCTCTTCCAGACCCGGCACTTGAACATTCGATCGTGTTGCTGCCATAGTCTGCTTTGGTGATGCAAAATCAGGGTCCGTACTATATTGGGGACTCAAACAAACAGGGACCCTAGTTACTATCCCAGTTTAGAGAACTACCCATGTTCGGGCACACCTGTCCACGGATGATGGGCCTTGTATATTACAGTATACTATGTGGTATCCTGTATTATACCAGACTGTACTGTACCGTACTTCGCTGTACTATGCTATACTATACTACACTAGACTATACTAAACTAGACTGCGCTATACTCTTGCTATTCTCGGTCAGGTCGAGCTTCGCCTGGATCGACGTCGATAGTGTTTCTGCTAGCTTCAATCATTTCCAAGCATAGTAGTACAGTACAGCACAGTATCATATAGTAGGGTCTAGTATAGTATAGCAGAGTCTAGTATAGCATATAGTACGTCTAGTATAGTATAGTATAGTATAGTATAGTATAGTATAGTATAGTAGAGTATAGTATAGTATAGTATATGAAACCTCAAGGCTTAGCCTAGATATAAAATCCCGAATCCCAAACCCCAAAGCCCTTAATTCACGAGTCTTCAAGCTTACACCCCACACTCTTGCCCTAAACCCTAAACCCCAAACCCTAAACCCTTAACCCCAAGCCCTAAACCCTGAACCCTAAACCGTCAAAAATCTTCACCTCTAAAGCCTTCCAGCTTCAACCCCAATATGGGGTAGTTCTCTAATTTAGGGTTCCTCTTTGGGTCCTTTCATATAGTTCGGCATCCTTATAACAAGGAGCCTCACAGAGACCCTGAGAGACCGTAATTTCGACAACTACACATATCGAAGCCTGACTCATTACCAGTCTGAGTCTTCAGATCTCTCAATATCTTGTGCTTGTAAGCCCCGGCTATTCATGCGGGCCCTTATGGCAGTTTGAGTCTTCAGATCTCTCAATATCTTACCCTTATACGCACTGATTTTTCATGAGGGCCCTTATGGCCCCCCTATTATCCCCTAAACCCTAAACCTAAACCCTGAAACCTTTTGTGGTTATTTTATTTCCCCTCCCCCCTCCTCAAGTCGAACCGAGCTTCGGCGCCCACATTCGCTAAGGCAGAACACGGATATCCTGCACAACAGCCGCTCCGCCTCTGGGCTCAAAAGTGCAGATGTTTAGGGGTTGTAGGGCCTATAGGGCTTATAGGGTTTATAGGCTTCGGGGTTTAGGGTACAAGGTTCAGGGTCTAGGGTTGAGACGTAGTAGCGGAGTGGGCACAGATTAACTGACCTCTTTGGGCTCATAGAAGGTAGCCCTACCAAGAAATCAAAGGGCTGGCACTTGGGGTTAATTTGAGCTAGCCTTTTGGAATATTGCGGGTG
Source organism: Symbiodinium sp. CCMP2456 (assembly GCA_905221635.1). NCBI lineage: Eukaryota > Dinophyceae > Suessiales > Symbiodiniaceae > Symbiodinium > Symbiodinium sp. CCMP2456. Next base: position 71,526 of record CAJNDV010021001.1, read on the forward strand.
TATATATCCCTGCCATCAATTCAACGGCCAACGTTCCTCTCAAGCCCAAAAAACCTTTCGCGGACCCCCGGAATCTAAACACCAAGCCCTAATCCTAAACCCTAGACCTTAAATCCCGAGCCCTAAACAGGAAGCTAGTAAGCTAGGGAGTGGAGATATGGTCTCGAGCAGAGATCAAGCACCAGTTGTGTTCGAGGTTTAGGATTTCGGGCTTAGAGTTCAGGGCCAGTTTAGGGGTTTAGGGTTTTGAGTGGTTTTGGGCTGAGGGTTCGAGCTTCGCGGCTTAGGGTGTTAGTAAACTTTGGGTTGTTGTAGTGTGCAGGGTTTTAGGTTTGGCGCAGGGCAGGGGGCGGGGCCTAGTTTAGAGAGCTAGCCAGTAGTCCCTTCCTGGCTCCAACTCAGAGGCTTGAGAGGACTCTTGGCTTTTGGAGGCTGTTGTCGAGGAGACTCAGATGCTTTGCCAAGTTCCAGATGTATCAATCTATGGGTAGTTTTCTAAATTAGGGTCCCTGTTAGGGTCCTTTTTATAAGGGTGCCGTACTATATTGGGGAACCAAAAAGGGACCCTAATTTAGAGAACTTCCCCTATGTTCTGTTTATAACAATGTACATACGAAAAATCCCTCTTGTCGGGTCACCTAGTCTGCTTGTATAATAAAGGGTCCTACCCATATCATTGGTTTGCTTAAGAAAGGAGCCACGTTGGAAGAGGCGTGCTTTGTCCTAAACACAAGGAGCAAACCGCTCGAAAGAGACTAGAGAACTTCGAAGGAGACTGGAGAATTTGACAACAAGGAGCGACCCGCTCGAAAGAAGCTAAAGAATGTCGAAAGAGATTAGAGAACAAGGAGCAAGCCGTTCGAAAGAGACTAGAGAACGAGACTAATGAATTTCGAAAGAGACTAGAGAAATTGGAAACAAGGGGCAAACAGCTCGAAAGGAATTGGGGAATTCCAGAAGAAGGAGCAAACCGCTCGAAAGAGACTACAGAATGCCGAAAGACACTGGGCAAATTGAAAACAAGGAGCAAACCGTTCGAAAGGAACTAGAGAACATTCTCAAGTTCTTTTCGAGCTGCGTGCTCCTTGTTTTCATAATTTTCTAGTGTCTATGAAAAAATTGTCTAGTCTGTTTCGAGTGGTTTGCTGCTTCTTCTGAAATTCCCTGGTCTTTTTTCGAGAGGTTTGCTACGTTTTCTGAAAGTTTTAAGTAAGGTTCATCTTTCCAGCGGTTTGCTCTTCTTTTCAATTTCCCTAGTTCCTTTCGAGCGGTTTGCTCCCTGTTTTCAATTTCTCTAGTCTCTTTGGAGTGGAATGCTCCTTGTTTTCAATTTCTCTAGTCTCTATAGAACTTTTCTAGTCTCTCCCGAGCGGTCTGCCCTTGTTTGCAATTTCTCGGTTTTTTTTCGAAATCCCCCTGTCTTTTTCGAACGGTTCGCTCGTTCTTCTGTAAGTCTCTAGTTCCTTTATTGCAAACAAGGAGACGACCGCCCGGAAGGAACTAGAGAAAGAATTTCAGAAGAAGGAGCAAACCGCTGGAAAGAGACTAGTGGATATCGAAAGAGATTAGAGAATTTGAGAACAAGGAGCAAACCGCTCGAAAGGAACTAGGAAATTTCAGAAGAAAGAGCAAGCCGCTCGAAAAAGACTAGAGAATTTGAAAACAAGGAGCAAACCGCTCGAAAGAAACTAGAGAATCTCAGAAGAAGGGGCCAGCGGCTCGAAAGAGGCTAAGGAATTTCGAAGCAGACTAGAGAAATTGAAACAAGGAGCAAACCGCTCGAAAGGAACTGGGGAATTCCAGAAGAAGGAGCAAACCGTTCGAAAGAGACTAGAGAATATGAAAACAAGGAGCAAACCGCTCGACAGGAACTAGAGACTTGCAGAAAAAGGAGCAAACCGTTCGAAAGAGACTAGAGAATATCAACGGAGACTAGAGAATTTGAAAACAAGGAGCAAGTCGCTCGAAAGGAACTGGAGGGTCTCGGAAGAAGGAGCAAACCGCTCGAAAGAGACTACAGAATGGAGAAAGAGACTAGGCAAATTGAAAACAGGGAGCAAACCGTTCACAAGGAACTAGAAAATTTCAGAAGAAAGAGCAGCGAGACTAGAGTATGAAAACAAGGAGCAAACCGCTCGAAAGAAACTAGAGACTTGCAGAAAAAGGAGCAAACCGTTCGAAAGAGACTAGAGAATTGCAAGGGAGACTAGAGAATTTGAGAAAGCAAGGAGCAAGCCGCTCGAAAGGAACTAGAGAATCTCAGAAGAAGGAGCCAGCCGCTCGAAAGAGACTAAGGAATTTCGAAAGAGACTAGAGAAATTGAAACCAAGGAGCAAACCGCTCGGAAGGAAATGGGGAATTGCAGAAGAAGGAGCAAACCGCTCGAAAGAGACTACAGAATGCCGAAAGGCGCTAGGCAAATGGAAACCAAGGAGCAAACCGTTCGAAAGGAACTAGAGAATTTCAGAAGAAGGAGCAAACCGCTCGAAAGAGACTAGCGAATATCGAAAAATACTAGAGGTTTCGAATAACAACAAGGGGCAAACCGCTCGAAAGGGACTAGAGAACTTCTAAGGAGACGGGAGAATTTGACAACAAGGAGCGACCCGCTCGAAAGAAATTAGAGAATGTCGAAAGAGACTAGAGAAAGACAAGGAGCCAGCCGCCCGAAAGAGACTAGAGAATTCGGAAGGGACTGCAGAATTTGCAATCAAGGAGCATTCAGAAGAAGGTCGGGGATTTGGAGAATTTGAAAACCAGGAACAAACCGCTCGAAAGGATCTCGAGAATTTCAGAAGAAGGAGCAAACTGCTCGAAAAAGACCTGAGATTTTCGAATTAGCCTAGAAACTTTCAGACGAATGGGCACACCGCTCGAAAACTAGAGAATTTCGAAAGAGACTAGAGAATTTGCAAACAGGGAGCAAACCGCTCGAAGTAGACCAGAGCATTTGAAAACGAGGAGCAAGTTGCTCGACAGGAACTAGAGAATCTCAGAAGAAGGAGCCAGCCGCTCGAAAGACACTCGAGATTGTTGAAAGAGACTAGAGTATGATAACAAGGATTAAACCGCTCGAAAGGAACTAGAGACTTGCAGAAGAAGGAGCAAACCGCTCGAAAGAGACTAGAGATTTTTAACGGAGACTAGATTTTGAAAGCAAGGAGCAAGCCGCTCGAAAGGAACTAGAGAATCTCAGAAGAAGGAGCAATCCGCTCGAAAGAGACTCGAGAATATCGCAAAAGACTAGAGAACTGGAAAACCAGGAGCAAACCGCTTCAAAGGAACTTCAATTAGCAAACCGCTCGATAGAGACCACCTAATTTCGAAAGAGACTAGAGAATTCGAAAACAAGGAGCCAACCGCTCAAAAGGAACAAAGAAATTTCAGAAGAAGAAGCCAGCCGCTCGAAAGAGACATGAGCATCTCGAAAAAGACTGCAAAATTCTGTAGTCTCTTGCGAAATTCGCTAGTCTGTTTCGAGCGGTTTGCTCGTTCTTCTGTAACTCTCTAGTTCCGTCATCGCAAACAAGGAGCCGACCGCCCGGAAGGAACTAGAGAATTTCAGAAGAAGGAGCAAACCGCTGGAAAGAGACAAGTGGATATCGGAAGAGATTAGAGAATTTGAGAATAAGGAGCAAACCGCTCGAAAGGAACTAGAAAATTTCAGAAGAAAGAGCAAACCGCTCGAAAAAGACTAGAGAATTTGAGAACAAGGAGCAAACTGCTCGAAAGGAACTAGGAAATTTCAGAAGAAAGAGCAAACAAAAAGACTAGAGAATTTGAAACCAAGGAGCAAACCGCTCGAAAGGAAATGGGGAATTGCAGCAGAAATGGCAAACCGCTCGAAAGAAACGAGAGAATATGAAAACAAGGAGCAAACCGCTCGACAGGAACTAGAGACTTGCAGAAAAAGGAGCAAACCGTTCGAAAGAGACTAGAATTTCAACGGAGACTAGAGAATTCGAAAACAAGGAGCGCGCCGCTCGGAAGGAACTAGAGGGTCCCGGAAGAAGGAGCAAACCGCTCGAAAGCGACTACAGAATGCAGAAAGAGACTAGGCAAATTGAAAACAGGGAGCAAACCGTTCAAAAGGAACTAGAAAATTTCAGAAGAAAGAGCAACGAGACTAGAGTATGAAAACAAGGAGCAAACCGCTCGAAAGAAACTAGAGACTTGCAGAAAAAGGAGCAAACCGTTCGAAAGAGACTAGAGAATTGCAAGGGAGACTAGAGAATTTGAGAAAGCAAGGAGCAAGCCGCTCGAAAGGAACTAGAGAATCTCAGAAGAAGGAGCCAGCCGCTCGAAAGAGACTAAGGAATTTCGAAAGAGACTAGAGAAATTGAAACCAAGGAGCAAACCGCTCGAAAGGAAATGGGGAATTGCAGAAGAAGGAGCAAACCGCTCGAAAGAGACTACAGAATGCCGAAAGACGCTAGGCAAATGGAAACCAAGGAGCAAACCGTTCGAAAGGAACTAGAGAATTTCAGAAGAAGGAGCAAACCGCTCGAAAGAGACTAGCGAATATCGAAAAATACTAGAGGTTTCGAATAAAAACCAGGAGCAAGCCGCTCGAAAGAGACTAGAGAACTTCGAAGGAGACTGGAGAATTTGACAACAAAGAGCGACCCGCTCGAAAGAAACTAGAGAATGTCGAAAGAGACTAGAGAAAGACAGGGAGCCAGCCGCCCGAAAGAGACTAGAGAACTTCGAAAGAGACTGCAGAATTTGCAATCAAGGAGCATTCAGAAGAAGGTCGGGGATTTGGAGAATTTGAAAACCAGGAACAAACCGCTCGAAAGGATCTCGAGAATTTCAGAAGAAGGAGCAAACTGCTCGAAAAAGACCAGAGATTTCCGAATTACACACCGCTCGAAAACTAGAGAATTTCGAAAGAGACTAGAGAATTTGAAAACAGGGAGCAAACCGCTCGAAGTAGACCCGAGCATTTGAAAACGAGGAGCAAGTTGCTCGAAAGGAAGTAGAGAATCTCAGAAGAAGGAGCCAGCCGCTCGAAAGAGACTCGAGAATTTCAACGGAGACTAAAGATTTTGAAAGCAAGGAGCAAGCCGCTCGAAAGGAACTAGAGAATCTCAGAAGAAGGAGCAAACCGCTCGAAAGAGACGAGAGAATATCGCAAAAGACTAGAGAACTGGAAAACCAGGAGCAAACCGTTTCAAAGGAACTTCAATTAGCAAACCGCTCGATAGAGACCACCTAATTTCGAAAGAGACTAGAGAATTCGAAAACAAGGAGCCAAGCGCTCGAAAGGAACGAAGAAATTTCAGAAGAAGAAGCCAGCCGCTCGAAAGAGACATGAGCATCTCGAAAAAGACTGCAAAATTCTGTAGTCTCTTGCGAAATTCGCTAGTCTGTTTCGAGCGGTTTGCTCCTTCTCCTACAATTCTCTGGTTCCTCTCGAGCGGTTTGCTGCGCTTGTTTTCAAACTCTATAGTCCTTTTTCTTAGGAAGTTTTCTATTTCCTTTCGAGCGGTTTGCTCCCTGGTTTCGACGTCAATTGGTTATTCTCTAGTCCCTTTCGAGCGGCTTGCTCCTTCTTATGAAATTCTCTAGTTCCTGTCGAGCGGCTTGCTGCTTGTTTTGACCTTCTCTAGTCTCTGTCGGATCTCACTAGTCTTTTTCCGGCGGTGTGCTCTTTCTTCTGAAATTCTCAAGTTCTTTTCGAGCTGTGTGCTCCTTGTTTTCAAGTTCTCTAGTGTCTATGGAAATTCTTCAGTCTTTTTCGAACGGTTTGCGTTTTCTTTTCAAACTCCCTAGTTCCTGTCGCGCGGTCTGCTCCTTGTTTTCAATTTCTCTAGTCTCTTTGGAGCGGAATGCTCCTTGTTGTCAATTTCTCCAGTCTCTATAGATTCTTTCTAGTCTCTCCCAATCATTTGCTGCTTCTTCTGAAATTCCCTAGTACCTTCCGAGCGGTCTGCCCTTGTTTGCAATTTCTCTGGTTTGTTTTTCGAAATCCCCTTGTCTTTTTCGAACGGTTCGCTCGTTCTTCCGTAAGTCTCTAGTTCCTTTATTGCAAACAAGGAGCCGACCGCCCGGAAGGAACTAGAGAATTTCAGAAGAAGGAGCAAACCACTGGAAAGAGACTAGTGAATATCGAAAGAGATTAGAGAATTTGAGAATAAGGAGCAAACCGCTCGAAAGGAACTAGAAAATTTCAGAAGAAAGAGCAAACCGCTCGAAAAAGACTAGAGAATTTGAAAACAAGGAGCAAGTCGCCCGAAAGGAACTAGAGAATCTCAGAAGAAGGGGCCAGCCGCTCGAAAGAGACTAAGGAATTTCGAAAGAGACTAGAGAAATGGAAACAAGGAGCAAACCGCTCCAAAGAGACTAGAGAATATGAAAACAAGGAGTAAACCGCTCGACAGGAACTAGAGACTTGCAGAAAAAGGAGCAAACCGCTCGAAAGAGACTAGAGAATTTCAACGGAGACTAGAGTTTGAAAACAAGGAGCAAACCGCTAGAAAGGAACTAGAAGGGTCTCGGAAGAAGGAGCAAACCGCTCGAAAGATACTACAGAATGCAGAAAGAGACTAGGCAAATTGAAAACAGGGAGCAAACCGTTCAAAAGGAACTAGAAAATTTCAGAAGAAAGAGCAACGAGACTAGAGTATGAAAACAAGGAGCAAACCGCTCGAAAGAAACTAGGGACTCGCAGAAAAAGGAGCAAACCGTTTGAAAGAGACTAGAGAATTGCAAGGGAGACTAGAGAATTTGAAAGCAAGGAGTAAGCCGCTCGAAAGGAGCTAGAGAATCTCAGAAGAAGGAGCAAACCGCTCGAAAGAGACTAGAGAATATCGCAAAAGACTAGAGAACTGGAAAACCAGGAGCAAACCGTTTCAAAGGAACTTCAATTAGCAAACCGCTCGATAGAGACCACCTAATTTCGAAAGAGATTAGAGAATTCGAAAACAAGGAGCCAAGCGCTCGAAAGGAACGAAGAAATTTCAGAAGAAGAAGCCAGCCGCTCGAAAAAGACATGAGCATCTCGAAAAAGACTGCAAAATTCTGTAGTCTCTTGCGAAGTTCGCTAGTCTCTTTCGAGCGGTTGGCTCGTTCTTCTGTAATTCTCTAGTTCCGTCATCGCAAACAAGGAGCCGACCGCCCGGAAGGAACTGGAGAATTTCAGAAGAAGGAGCAAACCGCTGAAAAGAGACGAGTGAATATCGAAAGAGGTTAGAGAATTTGAGAACAAGGAGCAAACCGCTCGAAAGGAACTAGGAAATTTCAGAAGAAAGGAGCAAACCACTCGACAGGAACTAGAGACTTGCAGAAAAAGGAGCAAACCGTTCGAAAGAGACTAGAGAATTTCAACGGAGACCAGAGAATTTGAAAACAAGCAGCGCACCGCTCGGAAGGAACTAGAGGGTCTCGGAAGAAGGAGCAAACCGCTCGAAAGCGACCACAGAATGCAGAAAGAGACTAGGCAAATTGAAAACAGGGAGCAAACCGTTCAAAAGGAACTAGAAAATTCCAGAAGAAAGAGCAACGAGACTAGAGTATGAAAACAAGGAGCAAACCGCTCGAAAGAAACTAGAGACTTGCAGAAAAAGGAGCAAACCGTTCAAAAGAGACTAAAAAATTGCAACGGAGACTAGAGAATTTGAAAACAAAGAGCAAGTCGCTCGAAAGGAACTAGAGAATCTCAGAAGAAGGGGCCAGCCGCTCGAAAGAGACTAAGGAATTTCGAAAGAGACTAGAGAAATTGAAAACAAGGAGCAAACTGCTCGAAAGGAACTGGGGAATGGCAGAAGAAGGAACAAACCGCTCGAAAGAGACCACAGAATGCCGAGAGACACTAGGCAAATGGAAAACAAGGAACAAACCGCTCGAAAGGAACTAGAGAATTGCAGAAGAAGGAGCAAACGGCTGGGAAGAGACTTAAGATAATTTTGAAGGAGACTAGAGAATATGACCGCAAGGAGCAAGCAGATCAGGAACTAGACAGTTTCAGCATGAAATCAAGAAGCAAACCGTTCGGAAGAGGCCAGAGAATTTCAGAAGCAGGAGCAAACCGCTCAAAAGGAACTAGAGATTTTCGGAAGAAACAGCAAATCGCTCGAAAGACACTAGAGAGTTTCGAAGGAGACTAGAGAGTTTGAAACCAACGAGCAAACGGTGTGAAATGTACTTGAGAATTTCAGAAAAGGAGTAAGCCGCTCGAGAAAGAGACTAGAGAATTTGAAAGCAAGGAGGGAACCGCTCGAAAGGAACTTGAGAATGTCAGAACAAAGAGCAAACCGCTCAAAAGAGACTAGAGAAAGTGAAAACGAGGAGCAAACCGCTCGAAAGTGACTAGCGAATTTCGACAGAGACCAGAGAGTTTGAAAACGCGGAGCAAACCGCTCGAAAGGAATTAGAGACTGTCAGATTAAAGGGCTCCATAAGGGCTACTATAAGGGTTTGGGGTCAACGGGCCTTAACAATTAAAATAGGGTTTGGGGGTCCTTTATGGTATAATTATAGTAAAGAGCCGCCAAAACAATTTGGTAGTCATTGAAGCCCCCATATTAACCCTAAACCCTTCACTCTAAAACCCCAACCCCTGAACCCTAAACCCTAACCCCGTCACCCTAAACCCCAAACCCTAAACCCTAATCCTAAACCCTAAACCCCAAACCCTAAACCCTAAACCCCAAACCCTAATCCTTAACCCTAAACCCTAAACCCTTCACCCTAACCCCAAACCCTGAACCCTAAACCCCAAACCCTAATCCTCAAACCTAAACCCTTCACCTTAAACCCCAAACCCTAAACCCTAAACCCCACACCCTAATCCTTAACCCTAAACCCGTCACCCCAGACCCCACACCCTAAACCCTGAATACCAAACCCTAATCCTTAACCCTAAACCCTTCACCCTAAACCCCCTTCCCCAAACCCCAAACCCTAACCCTTAACCCTAAACCC
>CAJNDV010021001.1:81982-93943 GCA_905221635.1 Symbiodinium sp. CCMP2456
CAACACTAACCCCCCCCCCCCCCAAATCCTCTGAGGTTTCTAGGAGCTCCTAAGCAGGCTCGGCGCCGGCTGCAGCGACAGCGAAGCGCCCCGGAGAGCAGGCAACAACCTATTCGGAAGTTTAAGACTCTTTTGGCTTAGGGCTTATAGTATAGGGCATAGGGTATATAATGTAGGGTATCTTCGGAAGTTTAGGGCTCTTTTGGTTTAGGGCTTAATATAATATAGGGTATATTCGGAAGTTTAGGGTTCTTTTGGTTTAGGGTTAATGATATGGGGTGTAGGAGATTTCCCAAAGTCCTGAACCCTAAACCCTANNTAAACCCTAAACTCGAAGCCCTAAATCCTAAACCCTAAACCCGAAACCCTAAATCCTAAACCCTAAACCCTAGATCCTAAACCCTAAACCCTAACTGTTCTGGAAGGCAGCCCGCCACTGCCGAGCCTTCTTCTGAAGGCGGCTGGCTGCCAGCGTTGCGCGGAGGCCTCGGTACTCTAGGTAGTATTATTAGGGGTACCCCTTACAGGGTACCCCTTGGTACCCATTCTGAACCCTACTGTTGGCTCTCTTAAAAGAGACCTTATTCAGAGGGTCTATATCCCCAAGGGTCCCCCTCATCCTAGCTCCCAGTCTGTCAGACTCCGAGTCCCGACAGGCCATTGAAAGGTTAGAGCGGTTCCAGGAATAACGGAATCCTAAATGGGCTTAAAGTTCAACTACCATATATACTATGTATGTAAATAAATAAATAAATACGTAAATCATATGTAGTATATATATATATATAGATTAAGTTCATGGTATATGGGTATAGGGCAGTGGCCCTTAAGGTTTGGGGATTGAGCGGTTCAAACTTGTCCAGGGCGTAGGGGGCACTAGGGGTTTGTACTTAGGGTTTAGGGTTTAGGAATGTTTAGGGTTTAGGTTTAGGGCTTAGGGATGTTTAGGGTTTAGGTTTAGGGTTGGATGTTTAGGGTTTAGGGTTTAGATTTCGGGTTGACTTATGCCGATACCGCTTAACCTCTGCCTTCGCGCTTGATTGACAATTGACCTGACGGTCACCTTTTGGGAAGGAAGCGGGAAGCCCGTCGACACCTAGTAGAGCCACACAGGCAAGGTGGCCCCGAATTACCACAAACAGCCCCAGCATGCGTTTCACAAATGTACGATATGCCCATGCAGCAAGACAAGCAATTCGAATGCAATGCCTGCAAAGATAAGTCCATGAAGGAAGGAAAGAAGGATGAAAGACGGAAGAAAGAAGGAAGGAAGGAACAAATGCATGAATGACATGAGTGAATACATGAATGACCGGATGGATGAATTAACGTATAATGAGTGGATGGATGGATGGATGGATGGGTGGATGGAAGAAGGATGAACGGACGAGTTTGATGAATCGATGGATGTTTGGATGGAAGACAGGATGAAAGGATGGATGGACGAATGAATGAATGAATGAATGAACAACTGAACAAGTGATTTACACATAGTCACACATGCACACACGAACGTCCATGAACAACTGCATCAACGTTTTATATACCTAGGATTCCTGATATGCATACCACTGCATGTGTGCATGCCCCTGTGTGTAGTCTTTCCCAAGCCAGAACTTCCAATATCCCTCCATCAGCGAATACCTTAAGAACCCAAAACCTACTTTTTTGTAGGGTCCCTATAAATCCCATATTAGGGTTTAAAATAAGAACCTACCAAAAAAGTGGGTTTTGGGTTCTTAAGGTATATCTTAAATCACAGTAGGATCCTCATTAAAGGATATAGGAAGGTCTGGGACTCCTAAAACCTAAACCGGATAGATCCCTTATGGATCCCGTATATGTCCCGTAAAGGTCCCTTTTAGGTCCTTTATAGGTCCCTTATAGGTCCCTTAAAGGTTGCTTAGAGATCCCTTTATAGTTCCTTATAGATCCCTAAACCCTAAACCTTAATACCTGTCGCTTAGAGATCCCTAGGTCCCTTAAAGGTCCCTTATAGATCCCTAAACCCTAAACCCTAAACCCAAAACCCTTAAACCCTTAAACCCTAATACCTTATACGTCCCTTATAGATCCCTAAACCCTAAACCCTTAAACCCTTAAACCCTAATACCTTATACGTCCCTTAAAGAGATCCCTAAACCTTAAACCCTTAAACCCTTAAACCCTAATACCTTATACGTCCCTTAAAGGTCCCTTATAGATCCCTAAACCCTAAACCCTAAACCCTTAAGCCCTAACACCTTGTACGTCCCTTAAATGTCCCTTATAGATCCCTTATAGGTCCCTTAAAGGTCCCTTAGAGATGAGTTTCGCCTTGAAGTTCGAAGCCGCTTCCGCCATGCAGGCAAGGCCAGCTCCCCGCCGCCTGCTGAACCGAGAGCACGGCGGCTCTAACTGCAGACTGAGGGTTTAGGGTTTGGTTTAGGGTTTAGGGTTTCGGGGTTTAGGGTTTCAGGGTTTAGGGGTTTAGGGGTTTGGGGTTTCGGGTTTTAGGGATTTAACTGCAGTCTGAGGGTTTAATGCAGGGTCGAACATAAATTATTTTGGTGGTTCCTTGTTGTAGTTATCGGATAATATACTCCAAAGCCCTCTTGTGATTATGAAGCCCCCTACATTAGGGTTTAGGGGTCCCTGCAGGCTGAGGGTATAGGCTTGAAGGGTCCTCACATTAAGGCTGTGTTTCATTGGAGAGATGGGGCTTCGGGGCTTTTGGGGGTTTATAGCGCTGATATTCGTGCCAGGGCAAGCTGAGCAATCACACCGGCTACCGTAAGCCTTCGCATACTTGTGTCTCGTTACTTAGGTCAGGTTGCTGAGTTCGTTGGGCTGCAGTCCGGATGAGTGGTAGGTGAAGCCGCCGCAGCAGCTACAGCGGTGACATGGAGAACAGCTCTGGGAGCACACGCGAGAATAGTTGTCAGAAGCAGCAGTCTTTTTTGCTTGACTGATACTTACCCAAGGGCTCCAATGTAGTTCCTTTTTGATAGTATACTATAATTCCTTACCAAAAAACCATAACAGACCCAAACAGGAACTAGATTGGAGCCCCTGGGTAGTCAATAGCTTTAACTGCCAGACTGTTTCTCGCCTGCCTGCACCCGACCTGGCAAAGAAGCCATCTCCTTGTTTTGTTATATTGGTAATTCTCTTGATTAGGGTCCCTTTTACAAGGGTGCCCTAATATTTTGGGGGATCCGAAACAGGGATCCTGATGAAAAGAACTGCCCGTCGAAGCCGAGACCTGCCCAGGCCGCCCAAGCGTCCGGCAACGCCCGCCATGGCCCCGCCCTGTGAACCGTCGCCGAAGCGGCGGTGGAAGATGAGACAGGACTAGCCTCCCCTAAAGCTCCCTTAGGCCCGACTTGGAGCATCATGGGACTTAGTAAGTATGCTTATAAGTACCTTATATAATTGGGATTATAAGTAGTTATAAGCATAGTTACCCAAATAATAACCTTAGTTACTAAGTCCCATGATCCTTTAAGTAGGCCCTAGGCTTTAACGGAACTATATAGGAACCGCTCGAGGGCCCAAGTATGTATACCATATAGGTACATGGAGCCTGACTTGTGAAGCCAGCCCGTTACAGGCATTGAAATGAGGCTGCCAGGAACTATGGATAAAGGACCTTAACTTTGAGATCCTCAGCATAACTACCCGTACACTTCCTCAAAAGAGATCCGATGTACAGACGTTGCGAATGATTCGGACCAGCTAGACGTCTGCTTCCATAGGCAAATTGTTTTCAGAAAAAAGAGACCCTAATTACAAGACTCTCATGCTAAACGGCACGTGATGCGGAACCCGTAATCTTCAACAAGCCGTTTATGAAACGGGGTGCAGACTCCTAAACCCCGGACCCCCGTTTCTAGGGATGTCATGGTATGAGGCTCCCTAGAGATCACGTGCTGAGGGTGTGTCGGAAGTAAGTTCGCTAAATTGCGAATTTTAGGGGTATAAGCATAGTTCATGGGCATCGTGCTGCCGACGCCAAAACTTTTGAGCAGCAGGGCATTTCATGTTTACACCAACTCCTATGGTTCTCGAGGTATCATATACAGTTCTTGACAGTGTTTGTGCAAAAATGTGTTGACAACATCCTGTGTAAATTGCCCGTGTAGCCCTAACTTCTAAACCTTGGACACCAAGCCTCAAACTTCTCAAGCCCTAATGTCGCGATAACTTAGCCGAGATGTCGCCATCCAGCATCGAAGTCATCCAATGTGGCGAAGCCACAGAAGCGTTTATTCAGAAAGACAGATGCAGATCCATCTCTTGTTTGGGGGGTTTGGATAAACTTGGACATCACACCCGTTTGGGAAGTACCACTCTCAACGGCATCTGCATCTGCCTTTCTATTAGACGGTGCTGATGACCAAGATGACCTGGAATCGTCCGAGAAAGCGTCCCCGTGATACAGCGGACAACCCTAGACCCTAAGCCCTGAATCTTAGAACCTAAACCCTAAGCCCTAATATCTAAACCCTAAACCCTAGACCCTAAACCCTAACCCCTAATCTGAAAAGCCTAAACCCTAGACCCTAAGCCACACAAAGCTTTTGGGCAGAACGTTTAGGGGTTTAGGGGTTTGGGGCTTTGGGGTTTAGGGATTTCAGGGCTTAGGATTGTAGGGTTTAGGGTCTCGGGTTTCGGGGTTTAGGGTTTAGGGGTTTAGGGGTTTAGGGTTTAGGGTTTGGGGGTTTAGGGTTTAGGTTCCTGGGTTCCTCAGTAGTACCCTTTAGACCCTTTCTCTTTTTGGGTTCCCTTGTTACAACCAAAGAGTGGGAGAAAGTGGTGCCGTTATCAAGGGGCTACTGGGAACCTGGACCTTACAGCGGTTTAGGGTTTAGGGTTTAGGGTTTAGGGGTGGATGCGAAGTTCTTTGCAGTTCTTCAGATCTCTTATCATAGATCGGGCGAAGAACTCAATCTCACAATTTTCCGTCTTGTCCTGTTGCTGCTGTTGTTTTCTCAATCTCGCGCTTTGTTCCGCTCTCTGTCTCTGCCCGAATCCAAAATTAATTCTCTCCCTCTGTCTTTACCCTAAACCCTAAACCCTAAACTCTATCCGTCTCTTACTGTCGTGTGCCGGAGCTTCCCCTGGATGCGCAGCAAGGCTAGGCCCCAACCTGCCCAGCTTACATTTAGGGTTTAGGGTTTTGGGTTTTGGGTTTAGGGATTTGCTGTTCTTCTCTTCGTCTCTGATGCTGGATGACAGCTTGGCCTCCCTGGGCATTCTCGTGCCACGCATAACATGTAATGTAGAATACAGAATGTACAATACACACATAAGATATGATTCATAATCCTGCCTTCTGATACATGATGGCATTCATGCATGCCTGCATAGGTACATGCATGCATATGCACATAGAACATACCCGTCTGTATGCATGCATGCTTACAGAAAACCATGCATAGCCTCGGGTTAACACTCTCTCAGTGGAGCCGCTTGCTGTGCACCCTGCTCAAGAATCTGGAACAGCAGCTTCAAACAACTCATCTACTTAGTAGCACAGTCTGTGCTTATGTGCGAGTCTCCGCAGCCATAAGGCCTAAGGCAGAAGATCAGAATTTGAAGCCCTTGATCCTTGTCGGGTGTACTGCTGACTACCTCCACGCCTATCGGTGGCGCGTGACTTGTAGGAGTCTGGCTTCCACATCGCCGACGATTTGAGGCTTAAACTTGAAAGCCCCTCGCTACTTCAGCAGCACCCCGTCAGGTAACTTGAGACTTGCCGTGGTTGCGTGGGAAGTTATTCTGCATTGGGGTCTGCTTCAGCATGATCGGTGCCGACCTTCAGCCCAGCGAGTCTACCCCTTCAAGGACTTCTTCAAGGATCTTATAATCAGGAAGCCTGAAAATGTAGCTTTTTTCGGGTTCTGGGTCTAGGTAGGGACAAGGGTTTAGGGCAGCGAGCCATGGCTGGAGTTGGCCTGGCAGATGAGAACAAGGTGCCCAAGGAGCCAGAGAGGCCCGTCCCCCGAACCCCCTCAAAGCCCTAAACCCCTAAACCCTAAACCCCAAACCCTAAACCCTAAACCCTAAACCCTAAACCCTAAACCCTAAACCCCTAAACCACTAGACCCCTAAACCCATCAAGCCTCCTAATAACCCCTGAAGACCTAAACCCCTAAATCCCTACAAAACCCCCGAGCTCCTAGAACCCCTAAACCCGCATCGACCCTACGGTTTAGGGTTTAGGGTTTAGGGTTTAGGGTTTAGGGGTTTAGGGTAGGCCAAGCCTTCAAGAGCCGGGGGAAGAGGACTTGCACAGGTTCCCGAACCCGGGGTTTAGGGCTTTTAGGGTTCAGCTTGTAGGGTTTGGGGTTTAGGGGTTTAGGGTTTGGGGTTCAGGGTTTAGGGTTTAGGGTTCAGGGTTTAGGGCTTAGGGTTTGGGGATGACCCCGAACCCCGCTGAGTATTCACGGCTTCTGTTCTCGTTTGGATTTCGGCATTTGCTGGGAGGATCGGGGTTGCGGGCCACTTATTGAATTCATTTTAGGGTTCAGGATTTTAGGGTTTAGGGTTTAGAATTTTAGGGTTCTACAAAGGGTTTTCCAAGAGTTCTTTAAGTAGGAATAGCTTGACCGCAAGCACGCTAAACCCTCGACCCTAAACCCTCTACCCAAACCCGGAGGCACTTCTCGTCCTCAACAATAAACCCTCAACAAAACCCCATAAACCCTAAACCCTCAACCCGAACTCTAAGCCGTTCCTTTAACTTTGAGGGCTCCCAGGGCTCTCCACCGAAAGCCTAGATCCAAAACCCAAGCCTCAGTTGATAGGGCTTTTAGGGTTAAGCCCATGGGTCCTCCTCTTGTGGAGGGGTTCAGGGGCTAGGACATGTTCAGGTGGGTAGTTACCGTTATAGGAGCCTTATAGAAGGTCTATATATAATATAGAAGCCTTCTAGAAGCCCTAAAAAACCCTAAACTCCCCACCTGTAGTTTCCTTTCATCAGGGGCGAGGAAGGCTTCCGTGAAATCACCCTCAGACGTCCAAAACAAAACCCCACAGCCCTTGATCCCCAAAACCCCCCTGAAAGGCTCTCTGTAAGGGTTCTTTAGGGTTTAGGGTTTAGGGTCTAAGGGATCTGCAGGGGGTTCTTTAAAGGGTCTCTTTAAGGTCTATGGAAACTCTCAACTGGTGTCAGGCTAAACCCTAAACCCTAAACCCTAAACCCTAAACCGTAATGTCAGGCCCACGGAACCGGGCGAAGCCCAAGACTGAGAATCCAGTGTGGAGCACGTGGGCTTGGGATTTGGCAGTTCGGATTCTACATCCTTAGGGGCTGAGTCGGGTTTAGGGTTTAGGGTTTCGGGTTCAGGGTTTAGGGTTTAACCTTTTGGGCCTTATATAATCCTACTATAATTGAAAAGGTTAACCTTGTTTGGGCTAGGGTACTCAGCCCCTAAGACATAAATCCTCCATGACGTCGGTACTTTCCTGAAGCATACCCCAGAACATAGCACGTTTAAAACATGCAGTGACCAATCCGACCCTAAACCCCAAACCCCTAAGCCTCTACAACCCCTAACCCCTTAAACCCCAAATCCCCGAAACCCCTATAACCCCTAAGCCCGAACCCCTGTAACCCCAAAACCCTACAACCCCTAAACCCTAAACCCTTTTCTCCCCCAAAACCCTAAACCCTTACCCCAACCTCTAAACCCTAAACCCCCTATAACCCCTATAACCCCTAGAAATATAAACTCTAAACCCTAAACCGCAACCCCTACAACCCATAAACCCTAAACCCCCTCTAGCCCCTATACCACTGTAACCCCATAATATGCCCCTATAGCCCCCAAACCCCTCAAACTCTTAAAACCCCTAAACACCCTGAGACCCCCAAACCCCAATAACCCTCATACCCCTGTAAACCCTAAACCCTAAACTATGCCTGAGCCCTACCTAAACCCTAAGCCCTAAAAACCCCTAAAATCTCAAAACCCTAGAGCCCCATGACCCCCAAAACCCTGCAAACCCTAAGCCCTAAACCCCTAAACTCTAAGCCCCTAAAGCCCTGCACACCCAAAACCCTAACCCCCTAAACCCTAAACCCTGAACCCTTAAACCCGAACCCTAAACCCTAAACCCCGAAGCTCCTAAACCCCTAAACCCTAAACCCTTAAATCCTTAAGCCTCTGCAAACCCTCAACCCTAAACCCCGCAACCTTATAAACCCTAAGTCCTCGGCCCAGCCAAGGCCGCCGGACAGGCGCCAGTGCGAGCGGAAGGGCCGAAATCGATTGGATCGTGCGCCAGCGGCGGCTCAGGGTTTGTGATGTTTAGGTTTAGGGTTTAGGGTCTAGGGTCTGGGGTTTAGGGTTTAGGGTTTAGGGTCTAGGGTCTAGGGTTCAGGGTTTAGGGTTATAGGGTTTAGGATTATAGGGTTTAGGGTTTAGGGTTTAGAACTTGGGTTTAGGGCCATGGCGATGCTTCTCCCTTAAGGGATCCTCGGAGCAGCAGTAGACCTAAATGCAACCTGAACTGAAGGTTTAGGGTTTACCTTAAACTACCAAACCCTACTTTTTTGTAGGTTCCGATCATAAACCCTATTATGGAATTGATAGGGACCCTACAAAAAAGTAGGGTTTGGTAGTTTATGGTAGAGTGGAACGTCCACTCTGCAGGGTTTCTATATAGCTTATAGCTATTAACCCTAAAGCCCTAAACCCCTTTATAAGCTGAAGCTCGAAGACCCAAGGCTTTTATTGCTTTGCGTTTCTCGATTGCCCTAGCGCTTCATGAGCACTGGGGGTAATCTTCTAGACTTGAAATCGCTAAATCCCTATACCTCTAAACCCCTAAACCCTAAGCCCTAAGCCCTAAACCCTAAACCCTAAGTAAACCCCTTTGGCCCTAACCCCTAAACCCTAAACCCCTCAGGCCCCAACCCCTTAACCCCTAAACCCGTAAGTCCTAAACCCCTAAACCCCAAAGGCCCTAACCCCCAAACCCCAAAGGCCCTGAGGCCCTAAACCCGTAAATCCTGAACCCCAAAGGCCCTATCCCCTTACACCCTCAACCCGTAAACCCTAAACCCTAAACCATATAAACCTTAAACAAACCCTAAACGTTAAACCCTAAACCTTATAAACCCTAAGCCCTAAACCCTAAACCCTAAACCCTGAGCTCAGCCCGAAGTTGCTGAGCAACCCATCTCCTAAAGAGCTCGGGGCTGACTCTCAACCTGGCATTCTATTAGGTTTTAGGTTTTAGGGTTTAGGGTTTCAGTTTAGGGTTTAGGGCTTTGGGTTTCAAGTTTAGGGTTTAGGGTTTACGGTTTCAAGTTTAGGGTTTAGGGTTTCAAGTTTAGGGTTTAGGGTTTCAAGTATAGGGTGAAAGGTTTAGGGTTTAGTGCCAAGCCGCAACCCAGAAGAAAGCATCAGCCGATAAAATCAGACCCAGTCAGCCGAAGACAGGGCCGATTTCGGCTCATCGTGCAGAGGGGTTGTTCTCTAAATCAGGGTCCCCTTTAGGGGCAAATTTTAGGGCCCTTTTGTGTAAGGGTGCTGTACTGTTTTTGGGAACCCCAGAAGGGACCCTAATTTTGGGAACCCGTACCTATTATGTGAGCCTAGAAGGGACGGTGTGTAGGTTTAAGGATTAGTCGTATAGCCTGTTCATGCATGTGGGGGCACCGCCAGCGGAGTTCCCGTTGGGATTAGATGACACCAGCAACGCAGACCAGTGCAGCTTCGGGCAAGGAGAGTTCTTCCGGTCAAACTGAAAGCGGAGGACGAGAATGGAGTATGAAGTAATGTAGGGGCCTTATAATTACCTATACTATTTTGGGGGTTCCTCATTGTGATTATACTATATTATACCCCCAAACCTTATTCCAATTATTAAGGCCCCTACATTAGTTCCGGCGACAGTATCATCACATGGCCACCCCCCCCCGGTCTATAAACTCATTAATGTTCCCGGGGAGCCCTACATGTACAGACTGCCCCCAGTATAAGCTACATCACCGCCGACAGACAGACACACACACACACACACACTCACACACACACACACACACACACACGCACATGTCGTTCCTCCAGCTTTGCTCTTGAAGTGTCCCTACATACAGAGCCAACCTACTAATTCGGAAACCGAGGCCACGTCTGACAACGATGTTGATGCGGGGTTTGATACCCCACTTGCACCGATATCAGATTCTGAGCAGTCTTCAGCACTATTTCTCTGACAGTATGCCTTAAACCCTAAACCCTAAACCCTAAACCCGGGAAGGTACTTCAGCTGGAGACCACTACCCTGGTCACGCCGCCTTGTTGGTCCAATGACTTTGGGTTTGCTGCTGCGTAGGAGCCCAGAGGGTCCATGTACCCAAATAGTATATACATTGGCCCTAAAGTACGTACCTATATAGGGACTAGATTAAGGCCAATGTATATACTATTTGGGTAGATGGACCCTTAGGGGAGGTAGGTCGGTTTCGGGCTTTCTGCTTTGAGGGGTCGCTTGCTGCGAAGGTGTAATTTTTTCGTACATCTTGTGGGGTTGGACTCAAGGTTTCCACCTTTCCACATTCCGCATCGGCCCGCAGTTGAAGCAGTTTTTGGGGAGTTTATGCAAGTAGTCACTCTAAACTCCTAAACCCCAGTAAGGGCAGCTTGGGGTTCCATGGTTCAGGAAGTTTGGGGTTCAGGGTTTCGCGCTTCGGAGAGTGGAGCTTTGGATCTGAAGTTTTGCAGACAGCACCAGCTGTGACCCGAGGTCGCGAGCCCTATAGACAAACCCTCACACTCCTTCCGTAAGCACTCCACGAACCCTGCACTTCGGACCCTTATCTCGAAATCCCGAGCCGAGCCTCTTACGCAGTACATATCAGGACAGCAGGGCAGGTACGGCTCAAGAAAAATCTGTGGCTCCCGACAGAAGGCTGCCTCTTCAAGCCGCTACTATGAGCCTCAATGGGCAATGGGTATTTTGAGGATGATGTCGATGATGATAAATGATGATGTTGGGGATGTTGATACCGATTTCTGAAGAAGAAGAAGAGGATGATGATGGTGCTGTGATGGTGATGGTGACGATTGCTTCTACTGGGTACGTCATAGCAGCAACAGCAACCACAGCAACTACAGCCACAACTACTAACTGCTACTTCTAGCTCTTCTTCTAACACTGCCGCCACTACGACGGCGACGACGACTACAACAAACAACCACTACAGCTACTACCACTACTAAGTACTAGTACTACTAGTACTACTACGACGACCACGACTACGACGACGACTACTACTACTACGACAACGACGAGGACGAAGACGACGACGACGACGACTACTACTACAACTGCGACTACGAAACTTATTATGTTCATCGGCTCATCACTATTGTATAAAATGCAGTTAGGTGAGTGTGCGAAGATCAGCCATTTTGAAGCTGTTCGGGCAGCTTCGTGAAATCAGTCAAGCCGTCAAAAGCAGACAGAAGCAGGTGCTGACCCCTAAACCCTAAAGCCTCTAAAAGTGTGGGCCAGGTGGGTCTGCTTCCTACTGGGCATTTTCCTTCTGACGAAATTCCAAATCGCCACCCGGACAAAAAGGGCCAATTTGCAATTCAAGGGTTGGTGCACAGGAGCTCCTGGGGTTGGGGTTTGCTTTTTTGGGGTTTAGGGTTTTGGGTTTAGGGTTTTGAATAAAAGTTCCGCTTCTGTCGTTTTGTTGTTGTTGTTGTGGTTGTGGTTGCTTTCCATTCCGACTCCGTGTTCACGTGTTGGCACACTCGCAGCATTCGCTGAGCCTATGCGCGTCCGAATGCCAATCACCTGGCAATCAAGTCTCTTTCTTGCATGTGTAGGGCAGTGTAGGTTCTAGAGATGGATCTTGGTGGAGAAAACCGGGATGGCCTCATCACAGTTTGTGTTTCGAGACCTTTTGTCCCTAAAGGCTCAGAACTTAAGGGCCCTAAGACCCTGAACCCCAAAGCC
>CAJNDV010021001.1:111583-134138 GCA_905221635.1 Symbiodinium sp. CCMP2456
CCCTAAACCCTAAACCCTTTTACCCCAACCATACACCATGGACTCCTCAAGCCTAACTCACCAAGTCCGACCGGTCCTCAACTTGTAGCTCTCGGCCGTCCAGCAGATGACTCGAGTTTTCGCTTCGGGTTTTGGTTAGTTATAGGTTCAGCGATTTTTGCGCAATTTGTGCCTGTGCTTTCTGGGTTCTTGGCGGCTGAAAGTTTGGGTGTTTTGCACTTTGGTGTCGTGTTTGGCGTGGGGTTGGTGACTCAGGTTTTGGGCCTGTGCCAAACCCCAGAATGTTGCTCCAACTTCTAGGCGGTCCTTGTTTTGCCGGAATCCCACGAAGACTCGCAGTGGCCTGACTTTCCGGGTTTGGACCTTAACAGACAGCTTGAGATTGATTCTGGCCAGCCACAAGTTCAAGGCGCAACAAATGCCCTCGGCCCCAAGCCGAGGATTTTGAACAGTTTGCTGACAACATGATCCTATCATTTGTGTGGCGAGAGACAGATTATCCATCCTACACTTTGCACTGTGATGCAGAGCTACCCACAAGTCACTTTGCCACAAATTGCTGGACATTGGCAAACGTCGGCAGTCGGAAGTACAAACCGAGAGTGGCAGGCAGGCGAACTTGAAGGACACAAGGCCCGACATATGGGTAGCTTTCTAAATTAGGGTCCCTTTTAGGGTCCTTTTTATAAGGGTGCCGTATTATATTGGGGACCTAAAAAGGGACCCTAATTTAGAAAACTACCCATATCCTTATGTGAACCCAATGTGTGCAAGCCATGGGCGCCGTTAACTTCCAAATTGCAAGGTATTGTCTTTGAATGCACCATCATCTGCGTTGAAAACATTAGGGTTTGAGTGGTGGAGGGTGCAAGAGTGTACCTATACATGCAATGAGGGAGAGACAGACAGAGAGAGAGAGAGAGAGAGATGGATATAGAGATCGTTATTTGCAGTTCTGCGCCGTTGACTGAGAACTAGATTATCATGAGGAGGAAGGACAGTTCCAAGGAGAGTCAGACAAATCTGCGGTAGTGACAGCGCCTGGGTCGGAAATCAAATTCCATCCCGAGCCGGATGCCCGCTCTAACCTCGAAGAAAGCACGAAGACCCTTGAACCCAAACCTCTGATCTTTACTCTGCGACGATGTGATTATCCGAGAGGTGAAGAGAAGAAATCAGAGCCGCAGCAGCCAAGCACGGCCAACATCAAATTGGAGAGTGACAAGGCGCTCAGTTGTTTTGGTCTCAGGGTTCAGAATTCAAGGTTTAGGGCTTGGGGCTTGAAGGGTCCAGCTGAGGTTCCTTCAGGGGCCTTTGGTTTGGGGTTTTCAAGCTTTCGGTGTCTACTCGTAGCACTCTTGCATGTACATACAATCGCTTTAGCATACGTGGTGCTCGGTCCGGAAACCCTAAACCCTAAACCCTAAACCCTAAACCCTAAACCCTAAACCCTAAACCCAACACGCCCCGTGCCCCAAACCCATGTGCTGCCCGAGCCCCGAGGAGGGCTCCGAACACTCATCACTTCAAAAACCTTTTGCTTTTGGGCTTGTTGGCATCTGGTGCAGGGCCTTAATAATTAGAACAGGGTCTTGGTGGGGTCCTTATTATAACTATTGATAATATACCCCAAAACCCTGTTAAGCTTGGCCCCTAAGCTCCAGAAGCACCTCCTCGTACCTGCTTCTGGCTTCACGACTTGAACAGAGACCGAGTGGTTTGCCATGGTTAGCTGCCGGTTTAGGGTTTAGGGTTTAGGGTTTAGGGTTAGCTGCTTTCGATATGGTTTGTACTTTGATGCCCCTGGCCAAGACACACCCAGACATTTGTCCTCACTAGCTTTCTGCCACGGCACTTCAGCCCTAAACTGAAAAACGGACCTACAGCCGAAGCTGTAAATCCAGGACCGGAACCATCTGCGACAGCGGAAGAAGAAAGACAACAGCGAGGCGCTTTTGCAAACCGCTTCTGCGACGGAGTGCTTTCGGACTCGTGTTGCATGCGTGGTTTGCTGATCCTGTACAGTACCTGTCTATGAAGCAGTGTCGATTACACGCGTGTGACCGTGTGCGTTTTATACACTGGCAGCTACGTTGGTTTTTACAAAACACAAACCAAAAGCCCATAAACGTCCTATATAAGCCCTAAACTTTCAACCATGTCACGCACGACATGTGTCTCGAGGTTTTTGGATGGCTCGAGAGTGTTACCAAGCTATTCATCGGAACTGCGCCTAATTGCAGTTGTGAATGTTCGGTAGTTTCAGATTCGAATCCCGAAATGCTCTAAACCCTACACTAGGCCCTAAACCCCGGACTTGCGTTACCGTCAGCTTCCCGGAATGCCTGAAGCCCGATCGAAAGCCTGTACGACTGAAGCGCAGAGAACCCCCAAAAGCCAGAAAGGTATAGGGTCTTGGTCCTGGGGTTTCGGGTTATGTCCCAGGATTCAAAAAGCCCCAATCCTATGTGAAATCACTCTACGCAGGACAAGGATACCAGGAACAAGGAGCTCGTAAACGAGGAGGCGTGGAGGTAATATATTACATTACGAATGTACCACTACTTTTGCTATTATCAGCATCTAGTCGTATGACTATTATTATTTTGATTGCTATTGTTACTGCTAGTGTTGTTATAATTATTACTAGTGGTATGGCGATTACTATTTCTCTTTATTACTATCATGATTACTACGGGAGTCTGGAGGTTGAGGCTGCTTTGGGTTCCGGGGTTTGAGGTCTTGCATGGGGTACCTCCGAAGCAAAGAAGCTTACGGTTTTCATCTGACGGGTTTAAGGTCCATGGTTTAGGGTTTTACGGTGTTCATCGGACTGGTTTAAGAGGGCGTCTTTTGTAAGAGCTTTTGCAGGTAGGCTCAGCGGCGAAGGCTTTAGCTCCTGAGCTTGCCGCTGTAATGTGATCTCCTGATTAATGCCCCCCCTGCCCCCCGCACCCGGCCTCCCGATCATCCGCAATCCGGAATAGTGGCCGAGGTCGTTTTCTGTCGCCTCTGGATAGTTGTTTGGGGGGGTCGAGGTCGAAGTCTAAGTTGTTTGGTGGTCGCTGGTACAGCAATTGTACAAGTACACACACACACACACACAAACACACTGCACTATTGAAGGGTACTTTTCATCCTCAATATTGTGGGCTTCGAGGCTGGAGGCTTTATAGGTTTCTATATAGAAGCCTTATGGCCTTGAATGGCTCTGAATACGGAAAGGGATTCTTGCTTGGTGTCCTGGAGGCTCCCGGCAGGCAACTGCCGGTGCACTATTGAGGGGTACTTTTCTTCCGCACTTGCTGTGGGTCTCCAGGCTGAGACTATCGTATACTACCCCCTAGACCCCAAAAGTATGTAAAATAATAGCCTTTTTATAGGTCTTGAGCAATTATTTCGCTTATATACTTTTAGGGCCCCCTTAGAAAAACTTGACGGGATGTTTTTTTCAAGGTGTTTGTATTAGAAACCTGCAGATCTGGCAGCCATACAGAACCCTAAACCCTAAACCCTAAACCCTAAACCCTAAACCCTAAACCCTAAACCCTAAACCTTAAACCCTAAACCCTAAACGAGTTTGGAGCTTGGGGCTGAAGCCCTGAAGGCTGGAGGCTCCTAAACCTCCTAAGCCGTAAGCATTAGGCCACAGGCCGGGCTGGGTTTAGGGTTTAGGGTTTAGGGTTTAGGGTTTAGGGTTTAGGGTGTAGGGTTTAGGGTTGGCTTGCTCTCCTCTCTGTGTCGGGCGTCAGTTTGTAGTCGCAGTGCATATTTCCCAAAAGCTTAGCAGCTTTGAAGCGGAATGAGAATTTAGGACTATTGAGGGGTAGTTTATTATTCTGTGCAGGCCGAGTTTGGCTCAAGTAAGGGGACCATTACTAATCACGACTTCACATTAAGCTCGAAGAGGGCTCTGATAATGTCGATTATGGGTGTAATCTGTTCCGCTGGCAAAGGCAGGGTAGCCCTAAACCCTAAAGTTCCTGTTGTTCTTCCATCGTCGTTCAAACCCCGAGCCGCTCGGAACCCTGAACAGTCAAACAATAAACCCAAAGCCTTCAACCCCGACACCCTCCCCCTCTGTCTCTGTCTCTCTCTCTCTCTCTCTCTCTTCCTCTCTTCCTCTCTCTGTCGCTCCCCATGTCCCTTTCTCCCTCTCCTGCTGTTGTATGCATGCGTGCATGCACGCATGCATGCACGCCTGCGTAGATGCATATGTGTATGAGTAAGTCAGCAAGTAAGCAAGTGAGATTGTAAGCATGGATGAATGTAAGTACGTATGTACGTACGTATACGTACCTATGACGTGTGTCTGTATGTATGTATGCATGCATGTATGTATGGATGTATGTATGGATGTATGTATGTATGTATGTATGTATGTACGTTTGCGAATACATGTGTGCGTATTGTTGTTGACAGTTTTACTTTGTGGCTGAGTTTAGGAGATTTTAGCTACTGCTGTTCCTAACTACGCGCACAAACACACACACACACACACACACACACACTTCTTAGTTCTTATTCTACGCTGTCCTATACCAGGACCTTCCGATTAATGCTTTCTGTAGCGGGCAAAGAAAAGTAATGTATTCAAAAGCGTTACTTTTGAAGTAATGCCTTAGGAACTCTTGGCATGCTGACATGTGACACAAACCATGCAGGCCGTCAGATGTTGTGTTTTTTATGCAAGTTTGAGCGACTGCTGCCATTCAGCATCATACTTTTCGCAGCATGTACCGCATTTCGGAAGAGAAACTCTTGGATTCGGGCGGTAGCAGCTGACATACTGTAATAGTGGGGGGGCGAGATCATAAATTTGATGCTCCAACAACAGTGTTGTCACATATCTCTAGAGTCTCTCGTCATTTTCATGCTTCGGCGACAATACTGTCGCGCCATGGTTGCAGACTCTCTAGAGTCGTTGCCCTCGACGGCTTCGCTTCCCTCAAACAATGGGGATGCACCTAGATGTTTGAAGCACCTCAGCGAAGATTTGCAACAACTTTACGTGGAGATGTGGACGCGGATGAATGTGACACTTTGCTGCACGGGCCGATTGATCCAACTTGATCATGGAAGTGGGCTGTGCTAAAGGTCTCAGCATGCATCTGTGATTCATAGTAGCTGAGGCAAGAGGTGCGATCGAAGTGTTCCCTCTGCCCTGGTGGGCGATTGACTAGGGGCGGAAACCAATGGATGAGGGATGCTTATGAAGCCTGCAACTTTCCGAGGGTTCCGCCCGAAAAACATGTGGCCGAAGTTGTACGAACTTTTGCGCAGCAGTACCACTTGTGTGACTCGGCTGCGATGTGCTACCGTTCGTGTGCATGGAATTTTTATATATCTTGATCATCAGTCCTCGTTTTTGAGTGTGGAAGGTGATGAAAGGGTGAACCTCAGTCGCTGGGCTTCGGAGGAGGCATTACCTTCCAGTGAGTTTGAGCTCTAGGGCACTTTAGATCAACATGTCATAAAACTATATGCAGGCGACCAAGCTTTGCGACTTGTTCAAGAGGATTGGAGCCACAGCCCGGGTTTCTCGTTGCAAGGCCAACAAGCGCAAGGTGGGATCCGTTTAATTTAATAGGCGAAGCCAGTCGCATCCACTGCTTGCTCTCAGGCCGAAGAGCCTACGATGGACAATCAAGATACTTTGGTCATGCACGATGCCTCCGAGGATCGTCAAATTTCAATGAATTAATCGGTCTGTCGACCCATACCGAATAAAGAACCCGATCAGGAGCATGATGACGGCGCAGATCGTTCATCTGAGAACTCGGATGGGGCATCTGGCCCTGGTGACGCTGCTGCTGGTTGCAGCGAGGATCTTGGTTCTGCAGATGAGGATGATGAGGCTACTTTCCGGGCGAGATTCGAGAATTTCAGTTCGGAGGTAGTTGACGACATCTTGCAGAGCATCAAAAACCATGAGCTGTTTCCATTCTTCGAAGAATTTCAAATCGGGAGTGCCGACTATCATTCAGAGAAGAGCATGTTCGGATCCGTGCCGGTCGAAGATGTTCTGTCATGGAATGACTGGTTGGAGCAGCATGGTGAAGCTCTGTCGCAATATTACGACACCGTCTATATGCAGTATGTATGTGATGCGATTCGAGTGCCATTCTGTGCTTGACATAAGGCAGCTGCCAAGGCGAAGCTCTTGGTCTTATCTGAGCCTGCCCCGGTGAACGCTGCGAAAGAAGCAGCTGGGGCACTTGAGGGTGCAAGCCCCACTAAGGATGATGATGAAAATCATGATGATGATGATGATGATGGATCCGATGGATCCGCTGGGGATCGTGATGGGTCCGATGGGTCTGGGGCCGAGTCTGGGGCAAGCGAAGACGAGTTTGCCTTCTTGGAAGATTTGGTGATCCATGCTAGATCAATCAATATGGATGATGCTAGCGTTGCTCCTGGCTCCTCGAAGCGACAGCTGGACTTTGCAGATGATGATGAAGATGATGGCCATGACACCAAGAAGGACAGTTATGTGCATGCATGCATATGTTATCATATGTGATTTCCATGGTCGGTATCGGTAGCCTGCAGGAGGAGAAAATGGACGGGCCCGAGTTTGTCCCATCCTCCTTCAGAGCATCTGGCTTGCCTGCTGCAGATATTAATAAAGTTCAGAAAGCTGCCTTGGAGAGTATGAATCACCCTATCTTGACTCCGCAAGAACAGCTGGACCTCATTAAGAATGAGCGGGCCAAGAAAGCTGCAGCTGCGCCAAAGAAAGGCCCTGCGACACTGGGACGGAGCCGGAGTGCTGTGAGTAGAGGGACTAGAGGATTTACCTGCAAACTGGCTCGAACTAAGGAAGAAGATTACGAAAGAATGCATTTCGGTGTATTCGTCTGGCTGGATGAAAGAAGCCAAAATTCGGCCTACAGGCACTTGGATGCACTTCGTGTCGAACAGACTCCATCGATATATCGTGTTCGCAATGTTCGCACATGTATGTGTGGGTTGGTGTGTGTGCTTCATGTGCATATGTGTGTGGTGCACCTGCAGGCAAATGTGCTGGGAATGGGTACTTCGTCTATTGGGCCCCGACGGGAACGTTGTATACGATTCGTTCGAAGGCAGAAAAGGATGGGTTCCAGGATGATGATCAGGCTATCATCCGTGTGGTGGAGGGAGAGGAGGCTGAGGCCCTCAAAAAAGAGAGGAAGGCTTTGATGTATAAAAAGAGGGCCGAGCCTAGGCTGCATAGCTTCTCGCAGTAACTCGTAGCGCGAATGTTTCCAGCAATGTGATGTGCCATGATTAATGATTCAGGCCAAAATCCAGAAGAGCAGATTGGCCAACAAGAACAAGGCATGCCCACTCCGTATATACGCAGACCATTCCTTGAAAAGTCCGACCCGTAGCAATAATAGTAGTACGCATATCCTCGATCTGCTACATGAGCTGGTTGGTGGCGACCCCACTTGCAGATATTAGCAAATCGGTCCTATAGTGCCATCGTAGTCACAAGACTAAAGTCTTTTAAGTGAGAGTCTTATATCCATCCGAAGTAGCCCCGGGGACTTTGCTCATCCACTTTTTTCAGGCGACGCTTCCACCTACGATCGCTGAGGAGTCAGGGGGCTCCAAGGACACTGACTCTGAAAGTGAAGCATCTAGCTAAAGGTTTTGTGCACCATGCCGGCTGTACGTGCTGACATGTCGGGGCTGCTACAGAAGATTCTAGCAGAAGCCTTCGGGGAGATCTGAGATCAAATTTTGGTGATGCTATGGACCGCTAGTTCAAAAAATCCCGCTTCCTGATTTCGCATCAATATTATTTATCGTTGTGAAGGATGTGCGCTGCCTAGCTTGAGCTACAGAACCAACCCCATGCAATACATTGGATCAAGGAGCGGTCTGCCAACATGTTGCAGTTGGCACTACTTGTAGGGATTCTTGCTACTGGTCGTGTGCAATGTGTGCGACCGTCCAACTTACGTCCTGTGCTCGAAGCAGCACTCCAAGTGCCGCTCCCTGAAGAGGGCCTGGATTTCGATTCTAGGCAGCAGATTATTTACTAATTGATCATACCGCAACTGCTTGGATTGCAGCTTCAGTTGCTCGAACTAAGATCGAGATATGCGCCGGGAATCATGCCTCCAGGCTTCACCATACCGATAGTGCTAAACTGGCTGCACCGACATTGGTAGTCGTGGGAAGCAACCCAGGCACTGACTGACAGTCTGCAAGCTTTCGGCTACGCTGGTAAGGCGATCGATGCCCCGACTCTGCACAAAAAACCATTGAATGCATGAGCATTACATTTACATGGTACGGTTAATGTTCCGGCGCTGCATCCCCATTCGTTTTCACGCTAAGGCAAAATATTCCAGGAACCATGACTTCATGCGAACCATTGGCTTCATGGCCGTCTTGACTGCAGTTTCCGAGATGCAACTTGGTGACTGCAATTTTGTCGGTACCTATGATGATCTGAGGTTCGAAATCTTCGCCGGCCAGCTCTGGTCTGGTTCGCTCCTCCTTGCTCCTCTTGGGTTTGGATGCCTTGAGCCTATTATGTACTGCATGCCTCCATGCATCCATGCATGCCATACGTGAGTTAAACTGTTGGGCGATTCCAAGGTCTCGTGGGACTACGGGCAGAAGACTTATGCGACCTGCCGGTTTTGCTAGTCGGCTGATCAAGGTTCGGCGTGCGAATGTTTTCGTTAGACGAATGATCTATGTGCCACTTGCCTTCAACTCATGTATAACGCTCATGGCTAGCACACGTATCTTTAGATGGGGCATAGGATCGCAAATATATATCTGAGGTTATATGTGGCATGGATAATGGGTCACTACATCATGATCGAGCAACCATCGAGCAGCCTTCTCTTCGATTACAAGCCTATGCGGCGGTTCATGTTCCGGATCAAAGCAACCTTAATGTCCTTCCCAATGGGTGCATATTGTGCACCGAGTCGCAAAATGACAACGTTCCTTGACATCATACCTCAATCAGGCCGAAAGTTCTACCGCGCAGACTTTAGAGCGATTCAGTACCCCAAATCCCGTACGCATTTCCCGAGCCCTAAGTTTACCCTCAGTGCTCAGGCTAAAAGATAATCAACCCGAAGCTCCTACACTATCTCAGGCTTTGGGGCACCCTGCCCGGCATGAGCTCTCTCCGCAGCCACATCTCGAAGCTGGTCAAGGAGCACTTACACTACATTAAGAACAGTGGTCTCGTACAAATCTCCAGACGATACTTGGATGATGAGGGCCAAGAGAAAGTTGCTCCTAGTCTTCCAATGGGATCGATGATCGTGCTTGGGTATATCACATCAACCCGGTCGTCGGCTGTTGTGTGCATCTCGGGGTTGGGTTCTGTTCGTGGGACTGCTTGTAGTGAAGATTTTGATTGGTTTGTGATAGTCAGGGTTCATATCAATGTCGATAGACGAGATCTGGACTACAACTTCAGTTTTTAGGGTTGGCTCTTCGGACAATAGTATTATACGATATCTCTATAGTGTACGTACAGAGTTACCAGCTAGGGTGTTGGGGTTTAGTTGAATTATAAGGGTTTGGGATCCGAATTTTAGTAAGGTACCCGACTCTCAGTTTTAAGTACAATGTACGACACCTATTGGGGTTAGGGTTTGGGGTCCGACAAAAATTATAAGGGTTTAGCTCGACTCTCTATATGGCGCCTTACCTCCTGAGCTATAACCCAAGCATCGGCCCATGGTCTTCCTGAGTACTTCGAACTATAAAGGCCCTGAACAGCTCTAGTAGATCCGCTGAGGCTTGCTTTTGCAATTCGTTTCAAGTCTATATATAATTGTCACGAATTAAATCCGATCTGCGTGTATGAATCTTAAACCCAGCATAGGCTCCCAGTGTCTGGTAGTATATAAGTACATCCCAACGAACCGCATTCCAGGGGCCAACTGGACTATGGTGCATAAACCCCAAAACCGAGTTAAAAGTGGAGACCTTTGGGCATTTAGGTTGATGTAATTTGGGGGAGTATATTTGTAACCTGCAAGCTTGCTTGCTGCTAGGGGCTGTCCTGAATTAGGAGTTTCCGAAAATTAGGGGTACCTTATTTGGGGGTCCTTATAATAAGGACCCTACTATTTAGGGTACTATATTAGGGTCCCCTATTTTTGGAAACCCCCAATTCAGGCAATCCTGGGGATACTTCGGGTCTTGCAGATCGAGATTAGGGCACCGGATATGTTCTGCGCAACCTCGGGTACGCAGCTCTCAGTTGTAGTGCAGCATCCACGACCTGCGCACGGGTGATTTAAATCTAATAAGGGTCGCAGATTTCAGCTTTCTTCGAGGATTATCGTCAAGTCTGCACCATTTTTAATCGATTGATAGCTGAGCTCTGCCGGAGTAGATGTATGTGTATCTACGATATTGCAACTACCTGGACGGCATAATCGAACCCATAAATGAAACGTCCCCAACCCAATTGGGTTGGGACGTTTCGTTTATAGGCCCGGTGGACCGTGCTGATAAAGATGGGAGCATACTAACAATGATTCGCCAAGGACCTGTGGCAAACGCAAGGGACTCGTAATAATCTATCTGCTGGAGGAAAATGACGGGCATGCGGCAGGGCGGTTTCAATCTGAACTAAGCAGGAAGGCCATGGGACGTTCAGCTGGCATCGAAAGCACAAGCTAGCTGCTAGCAAACACAAGTGCCGCCAGGCCCGATTGATGTGTCGCGTCGAGCCACGATCTGCAGAATTCAAACATAGAGGATGGCCCGAATGATGTTTAAACCATAATAGCAAGTAGGATACCTGATTTGTTTATTAGTGTTCCCGGCTATTACTCAGCCATAGGCCGGCCTGCACTCCAACCAACTAATTCCAAAGGGCTAGAGATATGATCAGTACCCTCCAGTGAAGAAGCCCATATACCCAAACCTCATGACATGTACATTTAGTACTATAGACTATAAACAGGACCGATCCAGAAGATCTCCGCGCACCATTTCTAGCCCGGTTACATTCTAGGCGATCATGCCAAGCCTTGAGTTGGTGCATGTCCGAGTACGTTGCCGCCTGCGACAATGCGAGCATGAAGCGAAACTTAACCCACAAACCTCATAAAACCAGATGGGGTTTCATTCTAGGTACCGGGCCGTTGTGGGTTATGGTGGTGTCGGGGTTTAGGGAGTTGGTTCTGGTGCATATACACGTGAGGCTTCCTATTGGGCCGGTTCTGTTGTGTGGGGCTTATACATATAGCTGACGCAGATACCGATCGATCGCAACTCTGTCGTTGTCCCCCCGCTCCAGCCGAATTGGTCCCAGGTTGGAGGACGAGATCTGGTGAACACAGAAGCTTATACAGCGTCCTTTGGTATGGCCATTGCATCACTGTGCCTTGTCCACGAACCGATGGTTCGAAGATTCGATCGTTGAAAATCATGCAGCCCCGCCAATCTATTGAAGCACGACCCAAATAAGGTTCGCAGCCGCCCGCAGAAACTGTACCGATGTGACCTCGGTGGACTTCGATGCAATTTTGGATGATCTAAGTGACGAAGGTAGTGACGATGATTGCATAGATGATTTCTTGAAGGGTCGAGCTGGGTGGAAGCTGTCCTCTATTAGGAGTGTCACGTAGTTGCAACGCACAATCTGAGCAAAGCGCTGTGAACTGGAAAAACCAGGGTGCGTGTCACCCCCGTGTCACCCCGTGTCACCCCCCGCTTGGAAATGACAGGAACCCGTTACTTTGCGTGTCACCCCGTGTCGCGTTAATTGGGCCCAACAGCGCGGCATTTTGCTAGCGAATGTACTCCTTCATCGGGGGGAACCGTTGAAGTCTGCCCCTTATCTTTTGAGAACGCTCCTGCGATGCGCGAACACTACCAATCCTCCCAAACCCAAACGAGGTCGCCTTGAAAAGCATCGGTATGGCTCCTGCTGCTTCGTACCATGGCACCATACGGATGCTCGTCATATGTCGCATCGATCATCATAGCACTAAGGAAGAGCGGTTGTCTGGGCCTGCCACCGTCTGGCAGTGCTGGTGTGGATGTGCCGCGTAGAAAGAAGGGAAAGACGATGGATGAAAGCAAGTGCTTGGAGAAGTTAGTGAAGATGGGGTTCGACCGAGATGCTGCGTGCGTCGCCTTAGCTGACAACCAAGGGGATGCTACGAAAGCTGTGCTAGCTCTTGTGGCTGCAGAGAAAGCCAGCTTGAAGAAGCCTGCTAAGACAAGCAGCGAGAAGCCCGAAGCAACTTCGACGAGCAAAGCCAAGAAGCCCAAAACCGTAACGCCCGCCAGCAGCGAGAAGCCCGAATCCGTGGAGGTACCAAGCAGCGAAAAGCTGCAAGCAGAGAAGCCCACAAGCAGCGAGAAGCCCGAAACCGAGCACAGCGCCGAGAAGCCCAAAGCCGCGAAGAGCAAAGCCAACAAGTCCACATGCAGCGATGCACCCCAGGGGCCACCATCGAAGCGAGCCAAGAAGACTCAGACCCCAGACCCAGAAGAAGATGAGGAGGTTGTAGACGTGGTTAAGGAACTATCCCAGATGTTGGATGAAGCCACGGGAAAGAAGGATGAAAAGGAGAAGATTAAGGACAACAACACGACCAAGGAGAAGAAGGACGAAAAGGAAACCAACGAGAAGAAGGAAAACAAAGAAACCAAGGAGAAGAAAGACAAAAAGGAAACCAAGGAGAAGAAAGACAAAAAGGAAGCCAAGGAGAAGAAGGACAAAAAGGAAACCAAGAAGAAGGACCAAAAGGAAACCACTGAGAAGAAGGACGAAGCCAGCAACGATGATTCGCCCCCCGTGACACCTCCCCCACGTGTGCGAGAGACCCCTGCGAGCGGAGAGAAGGTTGAAAAATGTGACCTCCGCAACCTCAACCCGAAGTCGTTGGCCAAGTTTTTCAACCCTGACACATACCAGGGTGATGCTCGAGGCCCGCGCAAAGCTCAGAAGCTCAAGGTCATGGAACGCCAAGCAACGGTTGCAAGCATCGACGTGGGCGGTGCGGCCGAAAGCCCGGAACGCAGCAACCAGATTGTGTCGGCCTCGCCTGCAACTACGGAAGCTGCCCCTTCACCCCCAAGCACAAACAATGCAAGCCCGACAGCCAAGCCAACCCCTACCCAAGAGACTGCCACGCCCTCGCCCACAGAAAGTCAAAAACCTGCCCTCCCCAAGAAGCCCCAGGAGGCCGGTGTTCGGAATTAGCATCGATCGATGTTTCGCGTCGCGTGTGTATAGGTGTACTTAACGTATACATAGGAGTCTTCTGTGCAGGCACGGTCAATCAAGCTTTCTGATGCTCAGAAGGAAGCATTGAAAAACATGGCCTCGCCCAATGTGCCCTGCATGCACTACATGGAATTTTAGTAGCTTGGTTTAGAGTGTGGGGCTTAGGGTCTGTGTAGGGTTCATAGGGAAGGGGCCTAATCTTCACAATGCCTAGGATATGCCTCGAGCTGAACGCAAACGGCAGTTCGCTGCTTTGGGTCGTCGGCTTAAAAGCCAGCAAGAGTTGCACCCAGCACTCGTGGCCAAGTATAGTGCGGCTGATGATGCGACCAAGCTCCGGGGCTTCATTCTACAACTTAGGAACATGAACGGTCTAATGCTAATCATCGGGTCTTGGCTTCGTTCTTACAACTAAGGTTTGACATGCTTCGGGAGTGGATGACGAATGATGGCGATCTTGGTTCCATCTATGTGGAGGAGAAGCTGCTAGTCTACATAAGATCCCCAAGCTTCACGCACAGACCGATCGCTAAGGTTCACCAAGGTGGTGGAAAACATGAACACTGATCAATACGTGACCGTCACCATCTTTCAGCTCGAGAAAGAGTTCGGAGATAGTGAGGAGGCGAAGGAATTTATCGCTGAACTGATCAAGGGTGACTTGGACTTACAGTCCGGAATGTGCCTGCAGAGATCTCACCCAAGTCGATGAAGTCCTGTGTGAATCATGAGCATCTAAGGGCAAAAGGGGACAGCACATCCCCAGGCCCCAAAGATTGCCAAGGCGAGAATGTACCGTGTGCTTAAGTGCATACTGGAGGAGCACCGCAAGGGTCACAGGGGTGAGACCTCTGTGAGTGTGTCTGGACATGTTTCGGATGCAGCCGCTAAGAAATCGATCTGCGAGAAGATGCAAAGTGGTTTGAAGGCCCTGGACAGCACCCAATTCCTGGATAGGGAGTCAGGCAAGATTGTGCTGAATAAGAAGAACAACAAGACCCCAGCCGCCAAAGTCCTAAGCGCCGAAGACAAGATCGTTGACGACTTTAGCAAGCTGGTCGCCAAGTGCCGTAGCTGAACCCTTAAAGCCCCCTAGCCCATATCAACATTTTGTACTCAGCCCACTTCCCGAACCAAGGTTTCGAGGCTTCGCTACGAAGATCACAGATCGGCTGCGAGATCTTGCTGGGACCAAGCACTGCAATGAGCTTGTATCTCGTTACAACATAGAACCGATTCTGGTGAAACCCCCTATAGGCCCCAAGCCCTAAGCCCCAGATAATATCTGTCGTCGCCTCTACCTAAGGTGGACAGCTTGAAGGCCTTCCGGGGTGAGCTGCCCTCTGACATCAAAAACATGGAGAAAACTTTCGAGAAGTCCAAGGCCTCAGAGCTACAGGGCCCCTACGATGAGTTTTGCCAAAAGGCTAGCTTAATCGACGATGATCTTAGGGAGGCCCTTCGACGAAAGCCGAAGAAGGCCAAAACCGATGCTAGTGTTAAGAAAGCAGCACAGGCCAAAGCGCCCCCGTCCTAGGTCGTCGACCGAAGGTAGATGCTGTAACCTGGGATTTGCAAGTGGCTGCTAGTCAGAATCCGGACTTACTTAAACCCTCGATTGGTGCAACGGTCGTTAACTATGTAAGGTTTCGGATGGGGCGGCTTGAGGCTATGAGGTTAAGGCTTGGGAATCAGGAGTTGGAAATCGAATAGCATCTTCTTGTCAGCGAATATAGTTCGTGCACTAGCGATACGAATGCGATCAATCCTCCGTTTTTTTTTATGTGGGCTAAGGTTGGCTATAAGTGCGACTTTACCAATCTTTAGGGGTTCTACGGGGGCTTTAGGGAAATCTCGGGCTATGTAAGGGCTTAGACCTCTACCGCAAGCTTGGGGTTTGCCACTTTGCAATTCCGGGCCCTGGTGTGCGATCATCCGCACGCAGCAAGTTTCTTTAATTGGTGGTCAGACCGGCTGCTTTGCTGGGGACAAAGTCAAAGCTTAGACCCGTCGGGACCTCGATCGATGCGAGTTCAGTGCGACAGCTTCCAAAAGAGTTCGATCTTTCAGTGATCACGCGGTGGCTGCTGTCTTACGACGCATGACTTTTCTCGATTCAGTCAATCGACAGGTTCTGTGAAATTTGCAACGAGGCCCAATTTTATAGGATCAAGCAGACCTTACCACAATTTAGGGTTTAGGGTTTCAATGCCTATAGTCCAGACCCCTTAGACCCCTTAAACGGTTGCTAGTGATGCTCATGATGCGAATTTGCTTAATGCACCGCCCCCCTAAACCCTAAACCCTAAACCCTAAACCCTAAACCCTAAACCCTAACCCTAAACCCTAAACCCTAAACCCTAAACTGTTCAGAATATCCCAGGCCTTCCCGGATCCACACACCCGAAATTCCCTAAACCTCAAACTTCTAGTGGACATGCTGTGCCCCGTGTGCGATAGCCATGGCCACCCCTTCCAAATGCAACAAGGCCCGAGAAAATGTAGGTGCCCGCCATCGACGCATACCTCAGAAGCTCAGGCTGGCGAGGTCTACGGGATGATGGAGGAGTTCCTGGAATTATCCAGAAGAGTATCTGTGAAAACAATCCGAGATTTTGTTCAAGCCGTGCATAAGCGGATACCACCTCTTTTCTTGGAGAACCCCAGCTGCACGCATCAGTGCTATGATCTATCGTGGCCCAAGCCAAGACCCTGTAAGGAAAGAGTTTGTGGATTTGGCCGAATGCACCGCCAATAGTGACAATGTGCAGCGCAATTTTCGTAGCTGGCTACGACGTCAACGATGGATGAAAGCATTGCCGCCACCAACAACGAGTCCTGTCACATTATGGTGATCATAGGTCGTATCTGCAAAATAGAATAACTTAGGATCCTGGTCAACCAAGCCCCTGATCTGAATTGGCAGTTGAGACGTAGAAGTTGTGGTTAGATTTTAGACACACTGTCCAGGTAGATCCTAAGCTGAGCGAGCCGAATTTTGTGGGCCCGCACTCCATCTTCTTGATTCCGGATTGGCAACTCAGCTGCATTGGTTTCAGGGTTTGACAGGTTTGTGCCAAGCCTCATAGAGTCGCCGAGGCTGAATACTTTATATTCTTTTGACATCGAGCTATTCCAATCGCTCCTGCTGGGCCCTGACCCTGACACAAGTCTCTCGGAGTATTGGGAGGCCAATCGCACGACGACGTGGTTCAAGGAACACCCCCTCCTTTCGAAGCTGTCAAAGGGAGAACTGAACTTCATCATCCCACTCGAATGTCATGGAGATGATGCCGAGATGCATAAGCGCAGGTCGTTTGCCATATGCACAGTAGCCTCGGCACTGCTGGGTCCAAGTATAGCTACTTGGGATCACAAGTTGTTGTTGAGTTGCTTCGACAACAGCACTGCAGGCGAATCTACTGCAACAGAAATAGATTGTTGGATTTGTTGGGGATTGGTGTGTGCTGCGGCTGGTGCATACCTTGATCACGACTGGTACGGTCGGCCTTTCAGTCCCGACTATATGCCTGCTCTTTATGCCAAAGCTGGGAAGCAAATCGCGGGATCTTTCCGGTTCGTGTTCGCTGGTCACAAGGGGGACCAAAAGTACCTTCATGCTTGCTACAAATTTGAGAACTACTGGACGAGTGGAGAGGTCTGTCGTGCATGTGCAGCTTCTGATTTGCATATGGCGGTCTATTCAGGATACTCTATAGAGTTTGTGCTGTGTGAGTCGATACACCCAGGCTCAAAAGGATGGCTCTTCTGGTTTCGGCTACGTTCACTTCGGACCCGGAGCTCAACATCGATCAACGCGACCCGGCTACAACTGCGATTGCTCTAGGCTATCGGCTCGATTATCGACGCAAGCATGCATGTGCAACCTAAGATAATCTAAGGTTATACTCTACAGCCCAATTCATCCAAAAGTGCGGCAACATACCATGGGTCGCCATTCCAGGCTTCGCCGTAGAACGAATATGGGACGATTGGCTTCACATTGTTGACTTGGCAATTGCTCCTGATGCTTGTGCATCGGACGGGAGCTCAGTTCCGCTTCTTATGACTTAAATCGACAAATATCGGGGTTCGGATCGATTCGATGTTCCTGAGGCACTACTAGAGTTGACGAAGTCGGCCAACAGCCCCTGGCCAGCAAGAAACCAAGAGCTGCGACTGGAGCTTGCTTACCAGGAGTTTGCACAAGCTTGCAAACGTGAGGGCATCAGTGACTTGATGGCAATATAAAGCACCTCAGCCTGCAAACCCTAAACCCTAAACTGCAGCGCACCAATTCCCTAAACCCTAAACCCTAAACCCTAAACCCTAAACCCTAAACCCTAAACCCAAGCCCCTAAACCAAAATGAATTCTTGACTAACTTAGGAAACCGAGCGCCACCTTTCTCTTTGAAAACTCTGAAATCATCGACGCCGGGAGTGTTTCCTACGTTGTCTCAGAAGCATCTCAGTGGTGCGGACTGCTGCTTAGTGGTCGATGCTGGCTATTGTTGCCTACAGTTGCAGCCTTCAGTCTCAAACTCAACCAAGGAGTCTGTAGTGATGGTCAGGTGGCTTCGCTCCGTCACGGTGGTGTTCTCGCGAACAAATCCTGATCGTTATTGGTTGACGATTGGCTTTACACATTGTTTGAAATTGAGGTGTGGGGTGCTTTCGTTTGACTTAGGAACATGGCGGCGGTCTTCACTAATCTGGCAGGGATGAGAGAGGAGATGTCGGGTTACGATTCCGCCCTCCCGGCTGAAGTGATTCGAAAGATGAAGGCCCATTATGTTTTATTTCGTGCGAGCTACAACTGTGATTTGGTCGCATGTTCATAAGACTTCGGCTGAATCCATAAGCCTCCGAATCTCAAATCCTTTCATTCAACCAAGATTGCGCATCCGATGCATCGAGCCGCTCAAAGTTGTTGTTCAAGCTTCGTCCGAAGCTCCACGGGCTACTTGGCTAAATTCCATGTTCAGCCAAAGGTCGACATCATTTCGTCCGTCGACCATCCAGCTCATCCATGGGCGATGCCATGCTATGGAACACAGGAATTTCGTTTCTGAATGGGGCTTGGTCTTAAAGTAATAGACTCTAAGTTTCTCCTTAAACTTCTGAGGTTAGAGCACTTGATTTACGAGCAGACAGCTGTTACATGCCCACTCCGTACCTCTACATATGGTGATGAGGATATGGCCGCTTTTTGGCAGTGATGGTCGTTTTGATGCATATGATCGCATATATCGCTAGTTTGTCACATCCAAGGTCGGCAGAGTGAAGATGACGGCTGCCTTATGCCATCCACAAAGTCTGGGTTTGCAGGTGCTATATCGCTATGCTGCTTATGTCGGTGCTCGATGGCACAGAAAATCACTTTCAAATGAATGGTAAAGGCCATTCGGAGAGCGGAGGTTGTGCAGCGCAGCAAAATGTCAACCGGAGTCGACCTCAATGAGATCCCTAAGACAGTCGATCAGAGCCCCAACATCCCTTCTTAACGCTTATAGATTACAAGAGCCAACCGAATACGTTACTTCATTATCCCTGGGGCAGAAGGCGTTAAACCGATGCTCCTGGTACACACTTTACACACCTACATATACATGTGCACGCACATACGCAGACATAACTATTAGCACATGTATGTTCACAGGCATGGGCATGTATGTGCGTAACTGTGCGTATATGTTGCGTG
This sequence comes from Symbiodinium sp. CCMP2456, assembly GCA_905221635.1. Taxonomy (NCBI): domain Eukaryota; class Dinophyceae; order Suessiales; family Symbiodiniaceae; genus Symbiodinium; species Symbiodinium sp. CCMP2456. Next base: position 130,511 of record CAJNDV010021001.1, read on the forward strand.
CATATGTCATAATAGACATGTGCATATATATATATATACACATACATACATACATACATACATACATACATACATACATACAAACATACATATCATTGCGTATGTCTTTATACATAAACAGATTTGTGTGACTGTGTGCATATGTTTGAATGCGTGTACACCAATGTATCCTTATGTCCACAGATGTATGTATCTGTAGATAGACAGATAGACATGATAGATAGATAGATAGATAGATAGATAGATAGATAGGTAGATAGATAGATAGATAGATAGATAGATAGACGGAGAGATAGATAGATAACTGACCACAAACCATATATATATATATATATTCCAAATTACAAGCCCGCTGATTGCAGGTGAATGCCACGGACGACAGCTCTGGTGCACCGGTGACAGCCAACGGGCAGCTAAAGCCGAAGCCAATGCCAGAAGGCCATTCTGAAGGGATCCCGAAAGAAATCCTAAACCCTAAACCCCAAACCCTAAACCCTAAACCCTAAACCCAAACCCGTAAACACTGAACCCTAAACCCCAAACCCCCAAGGAACCCTTAAACGACTCTGGGCTTCGGCGGTTTGCTGGTTTTGTTGGCTTTAAGGGTTTAGGGCTTTCTGGTTTACGGATTTCGGAATTCTTACTAATGTTTCAGCATCTGAAATTTCAGCGTTTCTGGCTTAGGGCTCTTAGGATGCAGGGGTTATGATTTTGGGATTTGCGGTTTTGCGGTGTTGGGGCTTTGTGTTTTGAGGTTTAGGGCTTAGGCCTTGTGGACTTTTGGATTTGGGTTTTTGCTTTAGGCGTTGTGCCAAAAGAATGATTCGAGAGTTTATGGCTAAGGGCTGCTTGGGGGGTCCCCTCCTCATGTCTTGTGGATGGCTTATGGATGCTTCAGCAAACTGATAAAGCCGGGATGATGGCTTTAAGGATGGTCAGATGACTTAGTATATCTATGTACATCTATATCTGCAACAAGTAATTGGTTGTTTGTGGTTTAGCTTTCGGCATTTGGGGCTGTAGGGTTCTAGCTTTAGGTTTGTGTGTAGAGTTCACTCTAACTTGGGATATTCATTCTGCTCACTCTTGTTTAGCTTCAGGTTACCTGGCTGACGGGTTTGGTTTAGGGCCTCGGGCACCAGCCATACATATAGTGAACAGCAGGAGCAGCAGCAGCAAGCAACGGCAACTACCAGCTGTGACAGAAGGAGCAAGAGAAGCAAGAGCAAGGACAACATCACCGCCACAACCGTTTGCATTAAATTCCTAAACTCGCAAACCACAACACCCTAAAACCATCCCCAAACCCTAAGCCCTTATAAACCAAACTAGACCCTTCCAAGACCCCTCAAAAGAAGCCTAAACTCTGAAGACTTTGCCGGTCAGGGCTTTGGAAGATCGTGACATGGTCCCACAAGGAGCAGGTGAAAGCCCGGCAGGCTGGGTTTAGGGTTTGGGGTTTAGGCTTTAGGGGCCGTTCGGGATTTTAGGAGGGATTTTGAGGGTTCAGGGTTTAGGGTTTAAGGTGTTTGATTCAGAGTTTACTTCAATACACTCAGAAAATCATAGCACGCGCCCCAGAAAGGTAGGGTATGGGGGATGGTTAAGGCAAGGTTTTTGGATGGGGATGTAGAATTTGGGCCTTTGGATTTCGGGTTTAGGATTAAGCCCTAAACCCCTAAACCCCTAAACCCTAAACCCCTAAACCCTAAGCCGTAAACCGTAAGCCAAACCATAAGCCCTAGCCTAAAGCCTTCCAGCCCTAAACCCTAAAGCCTAAAGCCCTAAAGCCCAAAGCCTAAAGCCTAAAGCCTAAAGCCTAAAGCCTAAAGCCTAAAGCCTAAAGCCTAAAGCCTAAAGCCTAAAGCCAAAGCCTTAAGACCCTCAACCCTAAGCCCTTTAGTAATTTGGCGACGTGGCTTCGTGCTGAAAGGGCTATGTAGTCATACGGATTCAAGATCGTCGTCGTCCCTATAGGCTCTAAGCTCAAGCCCTATGCCCGAAGCCTTGCACTCAGGATTACAAGACCTCATCTAGATATCGCCCAGCCGAGAGCCCTTGTAGCTGCCTCGGGCTTCTCGCTCCTTATGGAAGCATTTTAGCACCATGAACCCCTGACTACTCTAAAGACCAAGCCCGAAGTACTCCGCGACCCCAGCAAGGCACTGCCAAAGATCTCAAAACTGCTACTGTTCTTGTGCTGAGCCCGAACCTTCAAATCGAAAGCAGGTAAGGCACGAATCTTAGGGGCTGAGTAGGTAACCTTTAACCTTTTGGGGCTTATATAACCCTACCTATAATTCAAAAGGTTCACCTTTTTTGGGCTCGGGTACTCAGCCCCTAAGGAATAGTCTTGCGAACCCTCCCCTCGAGGCAGCAGCCAGCGCGATGCAGTTCGACCTTCTCCTCATTTTGACCAAGCCGGTGCGACACCTAAATGGGTTTAGGGTTTAGGGTTTAAACCCTTTAAACCCTAGACTGCGACTTTCAGGTGCCTTATCAACCCAAAAAGCTCAAGGTGCGACGTTAGGGTTGAGTGTTTCGGCTTTCTATGTAAACATCAGTCCGCACACTGTAAATTACGGCAGGTTAGGATTTGCGGTTTACGTAACCCAAAAGAATATTATTGCTTTGTCAGCAAACCTTCGATCCCACAGTATACTTATCTTTATAGCCACTCACGTGGAGTCTTCAGATCAGCACTTAGCCCTCTACGGTGTAGCTAAAACTGAGCCCGAAACCCTAAACCCTAAATCCGTGTAGCTAAAACTGAGCCCGAAACCCTAAACCCTAAATCCGTGAACCCTAGACCCTAAAACCCTAAACCATCAGCCGGAAACCCTCAACCCGAAGCCGCGTTCGCGTGGCAACGTTAATCCTTCAGAGAAGCAGTCTGTGTGGTTCAAGGGTTTAGGGTTTAGTTTTTGTTTTGAGGGTTTAGGGTTTAGGAGTTCAGTTTAGCTTCGGCTGCAGCTGAAACCTCAAAATCATTACGGCATACAGCCTCAAATCCTAAACCCTCTAGGCATGTACATGATTGTACATGCATATACACATGCAAATGTCCGCGTTCTACCGCCCCATCTATGCGTAGATCTACGTTTATTCAGCCATCCTGGGTGTTACGAAAATTTGTTGTTGCGGCAATGTGGCTTGTCTGCTGCTTAGGTCATCCCGCTGATCATGCTTGTGGCCACAGGGCAGGTTCCGGCCCAAGCAGTGCCTTCGAGGTCTTTCTTCTATGGCGAAGCAGCAACTTCTGGAGCCAGAACTTAAGGGCTCAAGGGTCTTAGTAGGTAAGTACAGGGTTATATTTCGGGGTATAAGTGCCCTAAGATGGCCCTAAGTAGGGTTATCCCGCTTGTAATTGTAACCTTATAACCTTACTTACTAAGTTACTATGTCCCATGAGGCTTTAAGAATGCTAGAGACCGGGGCTTTGTGCTTCGCGGGTTTAGGGATCTGTAATTCTAAGACGATGCTCTGTGGGTTTAGGGTTTAGGGTTTAGGCTGCAAGAACCAAGTCTAGGACATTTTCAGGTGGGGAGTTACCATTATAGGAGCCTTATAGAAGGTCTATATACCTTACAGAAGCCTTATAGAAGCCCTATATACCCTAAGCTTCCCA
>CAJNDV010021001.1:156888-168542 GCA_905221635.1 Symbiodinium sp. CCMP2456
ATGTACGTATGTACGTATGTACATATGTACATATGTACGTATGTATGGGTGTGCATGTATGTACGTACATGTATGGGTGTGCATGTATGCGTGTATGTGGTATGGATGTATGCTGTTAATAGAACCAAAAAATCAGACCTAACAGGTCAAAAACTACATAAATGGATTCAATAGTACACAGAGAAAGACGAATCAGCAAACCGCATAGTTATACCAGCCAATGAAATATATCAGCAAAATTGTCATCGATACGGAAATAAACAAACGACCAGTTAGGAAGTTAATTTACTGGATTTATAGATAGACAGAGACAGATAGATAGATAGATAGATAGATAGATAGATAGATAGACGGATAGACGGATAGACAGACACTGATCGATATTATGGGCATACAGAGATTGTTCAAGAGTCGTGTTGAGAACCATTCAGGTTTGGGATCCATGTGGGAACCCACCAACACGAGCTGGAAAGTCAGACCTAGCTAGATTCCTATATCGACGATTCTAACTTCGAACCATTGAGCTATGCCGTGACCCAAAGGATGGTTCGAGGTAACTAACCCCACTCCTTGCAAGGGCCCAGTCATTTAAGTCTGATCCCCTCTCCGTGGGACCGGCACGGACAAGGACAACAGCAACTCTCAAGCCGTGGACTCCACTTGAAAACGTAACATGAGCGTCACTTTGCGAGCAGGTATAGTTATATGCTATAACTAGTGGCTTATAACCAGTTTCATTATCCTTCTCACAACTGCCCATTAACTTTCAGCTGCCTGGACCAGGTGTCCTGCAGATCTGCCTGTTTGCCATGAGCGAGCTGAATGCGTCCAATGTCACGGGCTTAGGGGTTTAGGGTTTAGGGTTTAAGGCTTCTGTTGAAACCGTCCCAGACTCAAACATGCTCTTTGGTTGACAGTGCATGCCCCCTCGAAAGCTTCCGCTGCATGTCGCCTTGCGTTGCTGATGAGTGCTCGTCTAGAGGTCTACGATTCGATTGTCGTCGAGTTTATTTGGCCAGAACTGTGCTGGACTGCTCTGAATCCGCGGCGTGTAGATCTAGCCTCACGGTTTTGCTGCTCTGGGGGGTAGTGCTCCCACATTGGACATACCCTTGAGGTTTCGGGTTCGCGGGTGCGGAACCTGTGGTTCCCAGATTATGGGGTGTACCTATTAATATATATATATAGTCTTACTCTCCATTATAGCTCCTTTTCCTGGTTGAACCACTATCAACAAACCCAAAAGAGACTACAATGGAGACTAGATAGGTTAAGCCCTATAAGCCTAAACCCTAAACCCTAAAGCTAGGTATATATGAAAAACCCTAAACCCTAAACCCTAAACCCTAAACCCTAAACCCTATGAATCCGGCAGACCAGGAGTCTGTTGGTTTGGAGTATTGGGCTTAGGCGGTTATAGGCGATGTGCCCCAGACGGCAGCCGACAAATCCCCAAAAAGCGATGCCCAAGCAGCAGCTTGGGAAACACCCAGGAAAGCACATGGTTCGGGTTTGGGGGAGCCCTTCTTTTTCGGAAACTCCCGCTCGTATCCCAAGCAGCTGCATGCAAGGGACTAGGTATGCCATTGATCTTGCAGTTGAATATGGCAGCTTTGACGTGCATCAACTGCGAAAGCCGATGCTCTTAACGCAGTGCAGTGCGCGTTTTAGGGTTATCCTCTCTCAACGTCAACGGCCACCAACACGCTGAATCCCAATAACAGGCACCCCCTCCTCCCCGAAACTAAACCCATCTGCCCTTAGCCGTAAAATCTCTACACCCAAGGGGGCCCTGATCAACTACTGGTTGGCGATGCTTTTCGGATGCGCTGGAGAGTCCTTGCTGAGCACGTGCGGTGCTGAGATGGCCCTTGGGTGATTGTTGAGGGTATCTGTCTCTCCTTGGCCCCCCCCCTAACGATCCTTTATGGTAGCCCCTACCTGAAGTCTCCAGTGTAGTTCCTTTTTTGGGGGTTCTCTTATTGGACTCTAAATATAAAACTGGTTTAGCCCAAAAACAAGGAAGTGCAATGAGACCCCTAAACCCGAAACCCTACAGTAAGAGGATAGGTATGAGTGAGGAGTCAAGAGCCCTTCTACAGGAGAGTTAGGGGGTCCTGGTTGGCAACCTGCGACCTTCTCCGTTGGCTGGTGAATTTGTAGAATACGGAGGCATATACATGTATCTACGCATATATGTATATATATATATATACACGTTTTTGATATACACACACATACATATACATATACATGCATACTGACAAGCATACATACATACATACATACATACATACATACATACATTATGTATGTATGCATGTATGTATGTCTGTATGTATGTATGCATGCGTGCATGCGCATTCGGTGTTCCCGAGCCAGAAGCTCTGGGTGCGTTCACATGCTTTAAAATCTTCGTAGCTGAGTAGATAACCTTTAACCTTTTGGGGCACATATATATATATATATATAGATTCCTACTAGAATTGAAAAGGTATATTTTTTGGGCTAGGGTACTCAGCCCCTAAGAAATTCTTATGGTATCGCTGTTTCAGGTCGTAGACTCATCGCGGTGAGCGGCCCTTTCCAGCAGAGAAGCCATGTAGGCTTTCAGGGTTTAGGGTCAGGGTGTTAATGGCTTTGGTTCAGAGTCCGTGGGTTTTGATTCTTGGGGTTTGGGGTAGTGAGACCTCCCATCCTACAGAGACACGGCTGTTCTACATCAGGGCCCAATCGTCATAAAAAAGTACCTGCATCCGAAAAAAGCAGCCCGAATATCCTTATCATGCAGCCTTTAGCCGTAAGTTCCTCGCCAGAAACCCCTGTAATCCCCAAAATCTTGAATCCTACACAGTCTTGAACCCTAGCTAGATCCTCACTTGTAGTTCCTGGTTTCGGCTATCTTATTTCGAAGAAACGTCATCGGCCACCCTCGGTTGTGGTATCCTTGGTGGATTACGGGTTCCATGGTGAGGACTAGGACTCAGGGACCCCAAGAAACCTACCTCTTGAGGCTTCTTAAATACAATTTCCACATATATAGAGAGAGAGAGAGGACTAAACCTACCTCTTGAGGCTTCTTAAATACGATTTCTACATACATATATATATATATATATACATATATATGTATATATATATATATATATTTCTATATAGGACTAAACCTACCTCTTGAGGCTTCTTAGATATGATTTCTATGTATAAGTCCTTAAGGTTGGTTATCGGGCTAAGGCAGGGCTTGGGGCTCTAGTAATTTTTGAAACTAAGACTGCCAAAGATTCAGGGGTCCTGAGGTAGAAGATCTTTTGTCTCGTTGCGTTCAGGTTCGACATCCGCGGCCCTGTGCGGCAGATCATTTTCCTCCTGCTCTTCGTGATGATGTGAAGTAGACCGTCAGCGTTGTGTTTCCGGTCCAGGGCAGGGCACAGGAAGTGGGAAGCTGTTGATTGCCTGCCACATCTTGCACGAAATACATCGTAGAACGGAGGTTCTTGGCTTATTGGCTCAAGGGTGTGGGACCATTGTCGGCATTATTTCTTGCATTGCCGGTGTATGTGACTGGTTCTCGAATTTAAATCCACTACCCCCCTCCCTCCCCCTCAGAATAATTTTGGGAGATGTAGCCCTAAGCCCTAAACCCTAAACCTTAAACCCTAAACCCTAAACCCTAAACCCTATAAACCCTAAACCCTAACTGTAGAGTTTGGGTTCCAGGGCTGCATGCCGAATCCCCACAGATGACCTTCGCACTCGACGGGGCTCCGGGTTTCACTCGGCAGCCCTAAGCCCTGGAATCTGAGAGCGTATAAGCCTCCGAGTCACACGGTTTAGGGTTTAGGGTTTAGGGTTTAGGGTTTAGGGTTTAGGGTTTAGCTGATCTTAGACCCCAAACCTTAACCCCTGAAAATGCTCCGATGATAAAATCTTCGGTTTTGCGTACCAGAGTAAAGTGATGGTAGCTCATCCAGCAAGCCATTGGCTTGCCTTTAAGCCAGCCAGATGTGCTGCACTAGCTGAAACTCGGTGTGCTTTGGCGAAAAGGTCAATTTCTCGGCACAGGCTCACAGCTAGAGTACTGCAGGCGCTATTGTTTTACATGGAGTCTTTGCAGCTGGAATAGTCATCCAGGCCTTATGAACCCTAAGGCCTGTTAACGATCGCATGATGTGGCACGCTCCATGCGAGTGCTGGTCTGAAGCATGGCATTGGGCATGCAACGATACTCTCTTAGTGGCTGAGTAGGTAACCTTTAACCTTTTGGGGTTGATACAATCCTACCATAATTGAAAATGCTAACCTGTTTTGGGCTAGGGTACTCAGCCCCTAAGCTCTGGTTAAAGGGTTCAGGGGGTTCGGATTTGACATCGTTGCTGTAAGCCTGAACCAGAAGCACTCAACCTCAGACCCGAAACCCTGACCTCCACTATCTAAGGCAAAGCCCGAGCGCTGAATTTGATCGAACCCTCACAGAATATGGAGGCCTGAACAAGTAGAATAGGGTTTTGGGGCCCATTATACTATAATTATAATAAGGAACCCCCAAAATGGTAATGGTAGCTATTGAGGCCCATAGAGTATGCTTGCAGTTGCCAACTAGCCGGCAAAGTGAGGGGATCGAAGGACAAAGTCAAGCATCAAGTACCCTAAACCCAAAGCCCCTCGATCAACCCTAAACCCTAAACCCAAAGCCCTCGATCACTCTGAGACCGAAGACATGAAGCGTCAAAGCCCGAACTCAGGAATCCATATACAAACCCTAAGGGTCCATGTACCCAAGCAGTAGATACATTGCCCCCAAAGTACTTATATAGGGACTGCTTTAAAGCCAAAGTATATACTATTTGGTTACATGGACCCTTAGGGATATACAAACAAGTTGCACAAGTTTCACAGCCCGCCGAAATACCTACCGCAGCCCTGACCCTAAAGACCATGACACCTCGCGCCTTTTAGGGTTAAGGGGTTAGGGGTTTAGGGTTCAGGGTTGAAACACAACCCTAAGCTCTAAACCATACACCTGAAGGTCCATTGGGCTGACGGAAACAGGCGCTCAAAAAACAAAAATACACGCCACACAGCCGGTAACGCCAAAGCCAGAGACCCTAACCCTAAACCCCTAAACCCCTAACCCCTAAACCCTAAACCCTAAACAGAGCCCCGAAGCGCCGATCATGCCGGTGAGCTTCCATTTTGGTGAGGCGCGCACGCCCAAAAGCCGTACCTAAAGTTCAGAAATTCCTCGGGGCGTCTCGGCCTTCGGTTTTAGGGTTTAGGGTGTAGGGGGTTTAGGGGGGTTTCGGGGTTTATGGGTTTAGGGGTTTAGGGTTTAGGGAGCTTAGAGTTCAGGTTAACTTCAAATCCATCTTGCCCAGCAGGAGTACTGTACTACAGAGAATAGCAGTGGGCAGTACGACTTGTAATGCTAAGCAACACTATACGGCCTGGATGTTTCGGTGAGTGATAAAATCACTCAGCTGTAAGTGCTGAACTGAACTGCTCCAAGTTGCCACGAAGTTTCACATACTGTTGATATGGTCAAGAGCTCGGTGTAGATCGTAGGGTTGTGAAGTCCAGCATTTTGATTGGGTAGGGTTCAGAGTGAAAAAGGGGTTGTACTAGTAGCCTCCTTCCTGAGCGGTGCTTTCTGATTCTAACCTCAACAAAGACTTTTTGCTGGACATACATGCACCGGTATTGCATACAATTTCTCTAAACACTATACCCATAGCCGCAAGTCCACGCAAATGAAAACCTAGGTGCGAGCGGGATGGCTCTGTAGATAGGAGAACACAAAGCCAGATTTCGCAAGCCGGGGAGAAGAACCGCACGGAAAACCTGGAAACCCTAAACCCTACCTTAAAGTCTCCGTTGTAGCTCCTTTTGGGGGTTCTCTTATAGGATCCTACATATAAAATGGGTTTAACCAAAAAAAGGAACTGCAAAGGACTATAGGTAAACCACAAGCCACAGAGGAGAACCGGCCGGAAAACTTGGCGGGACGGCCAAAGACGCCGATCACGCTCCTGGCGGGCTTTCTTGGCTCTGGGAAGCTTGCCGCGATATAGGGTTTAGGGATATACGAGACTTATGTGCACGCATGTCTATATGTTATTGGTATATATACATATATGAGTACCTGCCCAGACACAAACATATATATATATATATATATCTGATACATGTACATGTATAGCTAACGAGATCGAGCGCGAGAGAGACGTACATCCGCTGGTTGGTTGAATGACTGATGTTTTTGTTCCTTGACTGGTTGATTGATTGTTTGATTGATTGGCTGACTAACCGACTGACTGATTGCTTGATCTATGGAACGTTTGCTTAGTTTTGCTTGCCTGCTTGCGCGCTTGCCCGCTTGCCTGCTTGCTTGCTTGCCTGCTTGCTTGCTTGCTGCTTGCTTGGTGGATGGATGGATGAATGGATGGATGGATGGATTGATTGAGTTGTTCATTCATTGATCTGGTTGTTTGCTCGGTTGGTGGATGGTGTGATGTTTGCTCGATTGTTTGATGTATTGGTGCAGCCATTCCTTCACGCCCCCGTCCTTTGATTCCTTCATTCCCTCGTTCATTAGTGAACTCCTTCATCCTTTCATTCATCAACTCATTCGTCCAGTGAGTCATACTTTCGATCACTCATTTATGCATGGTTCGTATTAAAAACTAGTTCTTAGCTTGGCCTAGCTGCTCGAGGTCGCTCGCGAGACGGTTGAGCACCAGACCTACAACTTGGGAACGTGTAAATTTAGGGTTTATGGTTTTAGGGTTTAGGGTTTTGCGGTTAGGGTCTTGGGGTTGGGGTTTAGTGTTCAGGGTTCAGCCCTGATACCAGCTTTGCGACATGGTTTTGTCAGGTGGAGGGATCGTCGGTGCGGGGATCGCCCACAAACAAGAACCCTGATTTAGAGAGCTTCGCACACAGTACGGGACTTGCACCTGGACCGATCGTCGAATTCCTAACTGTGTTTTGCCCAGAAAAAAGCAGACTGGAGTTTCATCAATTTGGTGTACAGCCGGATTGGGTCATTTACCTAAAGTCTCCGTTGTGCTTCCATTTTCGGGGTCTCCTATAGGATACCGAAATCGGAACTACAATGGAGACTATAGGTGGGACCTATAAGCAACTTCGTTTTATCAACCTCACAGAGCCCTGTAGTATGCCCTAAACCCTGAAACCCCAAATGCCCTTAGCCTACTTAGGAAAACCACTCTCTTGAAGCACTTGCTGGAGAATCAGAGTGGTCTCCGCATTGGTGTGGACCAGAGCTCAGATTGCCAGCTACAAGGGCAGTTCTCTAAACTAGGGTCCCTTTTTAGGTCCCCAATATAGTACGGCACTCTTATAAAACGGACCCTAAAAGGGACCCTAATTTAGAGAACTAGCTACAAGGGTTTAGGGTTTAGGGGCTCAGGGTTTAGGATTCAGAGCTTAAACTTATCTTCGTCGTCGCCAGAAGCCTCCATTTTTAGGGTTGTCATGATACATGTTCCCTTTAATGGTCATTACAAATAAATATATATATATATATATATATATTTATTTATTTATTTATTTATTTATTTATTTATCTATTTATATTTTTTTTTGGTGGTGGAGGGGGTGAGGGGGGCTTTGCGATTGTGGCTTCAGGGATTTAGAAGTTAGGGGACTCGGGTTTCAGGGAGATGGATTTCGGCTTAGGAGTCTGGACAACTTGTTCGTGTATTGTAGTTCTGGATGGTACGGTTCCCCTAAGGGTCCATGTACCCTAATAGTACCTATCTAGGGACTACATTAAGGCCAAAGTATAGACTATTTGGGTACATGGACCCTGAGGGTTCGTTCAATGAATGAATCCCACGGAGCAGGCTTGGTACATCGATTACAATCTTTCCGTGCTTTACAAGGTAAGCCTTGTGGACCAGGTAACTCAGCCCTACTTAACAAACTGGCCGGAAGAATGGAACAGCCTTCGGCATAATCACGGGACCTAGAGCTCAGAGGGCTGTGCAGAGTCAAGCTGGTAATCATCGTGGTCATTGGCACCCGGCCAGTCACCAACCAAGCGCACACTGGTCTTCTAGTGCACCCCCCCCCCAAATGGATCATAAATCCCTAAACCCTAAGCCCTACACCCTAAACCCCCCATTAGATCATAAATCCTCGGCCCCAATTCATGGCTTGCTTCGGAAGTCTGACGTGCCTCACCCAGCAAGCAAGACCCCTTCTTTAAGCACGGGCCAGGATGAATCGTCTTATGAAGGTAGGCATAATGAGGATTTCAGCATGTAGGGCTTATAGCCCTAAACCCTAAACTCCTTAACCCTCAAATTCCTGAACCACAAGACAACCCTACGTAAGCCCTGTCTATAGAGTTCAAGGTCTTTATGAATCGGTTCTTAAAGTCTATACATCAAGGGTTGGGGCTCTGAGCGTTCCGTGATTCTTCCTTTGGAAAATCTGCAGTTTAGAGTCTATGATATAGAAGCCTAAAGAATGACCGATCGTATATTTTTTGGGGGGCTCCTTATCATAATTAGAGTGTCTATGATATAGAAGCCTGAATGATTACCTATACTCATAATGAAAGTATAATATACCCTTAAACTATTTGGGCGGCTCCTTATCACAATCATAGTATAACATACCCCCAAAACCCTATTCTAAACTATTGAGGCCCCGATATATTCGCCTTGCAGACCTGCAGGGTTTAGCTGAGGGTTTATAGTGAACCAACCCCCAACAGTTGGACGCCGGATTATAATGATGATTAAATCAGTGCTGGGATTCCCTATACATTCTGTTGATGATATGGGTAGTTGTCAAGATTATGGTCCCTTTGGGGGTACCCTAAATGGTAGGTGCCGTATTATAGCAAGGACCCCAAAAAGGGACCATAATCTTGACAACCACCCATATAAGTCCTGCGCAGTACCCCCAAGGACGCTAAACTTTGGGAATTATGGTATATTCCTTACTATGGGTAGTGCAGGATTTATACCATCAACCGCTAGTCAGCTAGTCTTAAGAAGTTTGGCTTTTGGGTTGCCAACTCTTTGGGCTTCTACTGTAGGGCTTAAGGCAATCCCTAAACCCTAAACCCTAAACCCTAAACCCTAAACCCTAAACCCTAAACCCTAAACTAGGAGATTCAGGGTCCAGTTCAGAGGATCAGAGTTTAGGGATTTAGGGGTTGGGGGTTCGGGGTTTAGGGGTTTAGGGGTTTGGGGGTGTAGGGTTTGGGGGTTTAGGGGTTTGGGGTTTGGGGGTGTAGGGGTTTAGGGGTTAGGTTTTTGGGGTTTAGGGGTGTTAAAGTTTAGGGGTGTAGAGGTTGAAGATTTAGGGGTTTAGGGGTTTGGGGCTTCCGAAGCAGCACATGAACCAAAGGATGCTAAACTTGGAGTTGCCAGGGCCCCATTCCAGGCTGCGGACAACCTTTGTCACGAGATTTTTGTGCTTGTGTGGAATTGTTGATCCTATTTGGGTTTAGGGTTTAGGGTTTAGGGTGGAATTGTTGAGCCTATTTGGATGGCCTGGTCGCTAAAAATTCAGGTGCAATGTCTTGTCTGAGGTGGCCGGCCCCGTGGAATCACGACACTAACGAAGCCTCGAACATGAGTTGTACATCCGCAGACCCACGCAAATCCAGTCCCTCCGCGTAAGCCCGAAATCTTAAACCTCCAGTACCAAAGCATACCCCTTGGAAAGGCTACATTCCAAAAAGGGAGACGGTTACACAACTCCATGCGGCTGTCAGCGGCTGCACGCTGAAGTCACCCTTTTGCATCACATGTCCTGACTCGGATGGCTCGCCGAGGCATCTGGGATTGCCAGACTGGCGTTACTGAGGACACCCTAAACCCTAAATCCTAAACCCTAAACCCAAAACCCTAAATCCTAAACCCTAGTTTAAACCCTAAACCAGGTCGTGAACGATGTGGCCTCCATCAACATCGACTCACAACTTGTCCGGAGATATGAGCCTCTTGCGAGCAGAGAGGCAGATCTTCGGTAGGGTTTATGTGGGGGTTGAGGGGTTCAGGGTTTAGGGGTCTAGGGTCTGGGGTTCATGTAAGTCGGTTTGTTAGTTTGAGGGCAGGATTCTGACCAGAAACTTGTTTAGAGAAGAGCATGTCGGAGAGCATCAGCTGGCACAAAGCTTGTGCATTGTTGGTATCTGAATGTTTTTTCTTGGTAAAGATGTCAGAAAAATTAAGCATTGGAGCCTCTTCATGGTAGTGCTATGTCTCTACAATCCTTCTGCCACATACCGAGCCCTAAACCCTGAAGCCTATTCCAAGTCACTTGAGATGTCATGGCCTAGTCTCCGACCGCACCTCTGCTAGGGATCTAGACGTCTTCCGAACAAACGTCCAATCCCACGATGGATCGTATTCAGGTCTTTTTTTTCGTTATTCAGAATGTGCCTCCTGTGTTTTTGGAGAGGGCCTCCTTGTGAAAACTGAGGCACATGACAAGGGCTATAATAGCACGTATACGTTCTTACCCTGGCTGTCCAAGTGTGCAAAGAGTTTTTACTTGTGCCACAAAAGGCGCAGAAGCGGGAGCCCTAAACCCTAACCCTAACCCCTTCTTCTGAGTGTCCTTGAGCGTTAGACTTGCGGGGCCAATTGCCCTAGTCTGTGCACGCTCGTCACAGGCTGCCCGAAACACCAGCCTGCATGAGCAATCGTGGTTTTAGGGTTTCGGGTGTAGGGTTTCGGGTTCAGGGGTAATCGCAGAACCACTGGATCATGTTTTCTATAAGATACTGTATTACTGTATTACACTAGATTCCATTATAATACGTGTTGCTATAAAGCCCTGCAACGACCCGCAACTCCGAAGTGGAGGAACCTAGCTTTGCCAAGCGGTCAAGTTCACAGAAGAAGAAGTTCGAACGCTATTCCTGAACGGTTCCCCTCCTATACCTATGCTTACTGTAGTATACCCCGAAACCCTAAACCCAAAACCCCAAAACCCTTAACCCGAACCCCCAGGCCCAAAAGCCACTTTCTACTTATTAAGATTTATGCGATAATGTAGAGGCCCAAATAATTAACAATACTATCTGGGGGGTTCCGTATTTTTTAACTCTAGTATAGTCGGCCCCAAAACCCTATTCTAATTATTAAGCCCCCTACATTAATCCCTAAACGCTAAACCCTATACCCTTAAAAAGCCTAAACCCTAAACCCGGAACCCTTAAAGACCCTAAACTCTCATAGTAGCCCGTATAGAACCCTTTAAAGGAACCCAAAAAATCCTATGCTAATTCCTAAGGCCGCTATATTAGCCTTGCCTAACCCTATTGTAAAAGCCTAAACCTTGAAAAGGGCCTATTATGCTTAACACTGGCCGACTTTTCGGTGCACGCCTACTGGCTGGACGTTGGTGCGGGAATCAAGGGTTTTCGGCGCGGACCTAGTGGAATACGTTTGTTTGGGTGGCCTTCTTGTGCTTAACACTGTCCTATTTTGGGGGCTGGTTGGATGCACACCGATGGTGCAGGCTTAAAGCGCTCCGGATCCAAATCCTAAAACCACTTTCTTGACACCGGTTTGGCCCAGCGAAACCACAAAATTGGCACCGGGGGTTGCCCCAGCTTTGGACCCGGATCCCCAAAACTTATGTTAAGCATAATAGGAACTTTTCAA
>CAJNDV010021002.1:7021-21436 GCA_905221635.1 Symbiodinium sp. CCMP2456
TGCTGATGCTGATGCTGATGCTGGTGATGAAGATGTAGATGGTGAAGACCCTACGTCTACTATCGTCTACTCCTACTCCTGCTGCTGCTGCCGCGGCTGCGGTTGCTCCTCCTCCTCCTCCTCCGCCTCCTCCTCCTACTACAACTGCTGCTGCTTCTGCTACTGCTACTACTGCTACTACTGCTACTAATGCTGCTGCTGCTGTTGCTGCTACTACTACTACTCCTCCTCCTGCTCCTGCTGTTGCTGCTGGCCAACCTGACTGGTGTGAGAGGGCTGATGAAGGGAGCCAGGCCACACCCCACAAAGAGGTGGTGGTGATCTCTGACTCCGAAGATGGCTCTGCGGCTTCAGTGAAGGACAAAGGGGCGAGCAGTGAGCATGAGGTAGGTCCGACTGCACAGCTTGAACCGGGCACGTCAATGACGATCGTGGATGTCCCAGATTCTCAGTTTGAGTGTTTTATGTTCGCTCTCTGTGCCATGGGCTGAAGTCAGCAGGGACTGATGAACTTGATGACACCGTAATCGAATGTCATGAGATGCGCAACTGCCACAGTGGCCATGAGCTGCCGAACGTTGAACGCTTGTTTCGTCGCTATGCTCTTGACTCGATGGACGGAGCAGCGTGCGGAAGTGCTGCTGCTTCTGCTGCTGTTGCTGGTACTAACTACTACTAATGCGTGAGGGCTTGGTATTGATGTTCCCGTTGTTCGCTCACCTCACCGAGCTGTTTGTTGTAAATATTGTGCCCACTAATGGAGATTGACTGACGCGTCCTGTGCAGGCAACTTCGGTCCTCTTTTATGCGCTCACTCGCTGAAGTGGTCGAAGTGTCTGTGCAGAGGGGCGATACACACAATGGCTGTCAACTGGAAAGTTAGATTACGTATGCTAATCCTTTGGACCTTGAGCTCTTTGAACTCTTGGCCCTTGAGCCAAACGATTGCCGGAGCAAGCATTGTTGTCAGGAGCGTGTTAGCCGAAGGCTGCACACATTCTTCATAGCTCATCTGTATGGTCGCCAAAGGCTGCCCATACGTACGATACGTAGAATTGTGATAAGCTTCCAGGTCTCTTCGCACCCCCCATGAGTAATGCTTTGAGCTTTCCTCAGTTGTAGGAAGAGAGTCGCGGGACCTGAAAAAAAAGGTACTCAACGGCAATTTGGCATTATCCTTGTGTGTGTAGAGCTGCCCAATTAAAAGCTGTGTGAGACATAGCTACGTCGACTGCGATCCCCTGTTTCGGTGAGAAATGATTGGATGCATTCATCGAAGAAAATATGCGCGAAATGTGGCGCATTAAGCCATTTCCAACATGCGAAGTTGTAACCGATGCGGTCGGCAATGTGCACATAGAAGATCACTCATCCCAGCAGTCGTCGTAACGATAGCAGTTCCTGTCGTAGGTAGATCCGGAAGATGATCATATGCTCGTTGATTGTGCTGCCATCGGTCACATTGCTGTTGCTGAGGAGGCTCTCGGGGTTCCGGTGGACGTCGAGGGCGCGCTTTGGTTCTGGCTCGGCGTTCCACTTCGACGTCGGCTACTTCCTCGTGAGTGACAGGTCGATTCAGAGTGCTTTGTTGTCCGTCTGGAAGGTAGCTTGTAGTGAAATGATCTATGGCAGTAGCATTCCTGGCGTTACCAGCTTGCAATCTGCTTCGCGTAAGCTTGTTGACGAACTTGGCCTACATGAATGTCCATGTCTACCATGACTGTCAGAAGCGTCTCACAGGGATCAATGCATAACACGTTTTGATATGCGTTGCGGCACGGTGGTTGCAGTAACGTATACTGTCTGTATCCAGTCACCTTGCCGATGATGTTCGACAGCAACGCATAGCAACTGGAGTGCATCTGCGGTGCATCACCAGCGGCACCTTGGTTCTCATGAATGTGGGAAGTAGGATCAAAAGACACCCAAGCTGAATAGCTCCTCGCACGAACGTTGAAATCAACTGATGTGTTCTGAACTTTCTAGGCAGGTATGTGCCATCTGGATCCTCCTCGGCATTGAGACTTCTCGCGTGTGCAAGGATTTCTTCATCTGTGACCTCTCGTCAAAGTCCATTACTGCTATCGACTTCTGATAGCACCAGTCCCCAATCACCGAGAATGTCGTATCTTTTCCTTTGCTGAAAGAACTGTCTCATCGTTGACAAAGGCATCGCCAACCATTTCGTGTTAGCCTTCCAGTTCTTGCGCATGTAATTCGTGACAATGTAAGCCATGTAACGAGCGACATCGAGCCTTGGATCAACAGCGAACGCCGCCTCGATGTGAACATAGATGGGTACCTGCATGCATGACCTTGCATGAGCCAATTCTGGATCCAAATGAAAGTCAGCATCGTTGAGCAACACTGGCTGACGAGAGCTGATCACTTCGGGCGTGTCCTCCTCGTCTTCCATCTCTGGCGCTGGCTCTGACATTATCTCGTCGGCTTCTCTTTCTTCGTCTGGTGCAGCGACAGTCTGTCTGTCATCCTCGTCGACAGGATTTGCATTGACTGCTGCTGCTGCTGCTTCCTCTGCTGCTTGATTGATCACGTCACTTGGGATCAGCAAAGGAGTCTCCGCTTGACGGATCGCTCTCTGGGGTCTTCTGCGAGATAGGAACCGAGAGAAGCAGTTTGCACATCTGGATAAGCATGACGGAACGGTTTCAAGGCACCGAGGACATATTCTGTAACGAAGTTCATAGTCACGGTTTGCCCTTGCCTGAGTGCTCGGTAAAGTGTGCTTGATGAGGAAATCTGTGGCCTTCCAGTAGAGCGCATCATAACGTCTCCAGTCGACTTCGTTCCACCGAACATTGCAGTAGTCTCCGAGTCGTGCCACGTATTCCTCCTTGGTAGCATCATGTGCCATGTGGCATGTCACATAACAGCCCCATCAATTTTTCGAGAGATCGGAAGGTTTTCATGTCTGCTGCTATTGGTGACGTGATGTAGTCCAAGCAGAGCTCGTCCTCCAACTCGTAGTCCAAGATCTTTTCCACCATCTCGAAGTTTCTTCGGGCAGGGACGTCTGGAATGCACAGCCAGACTTCTTTCACGACCCGAAAAGGAATTGGCTTGCTGCAAACACTGACGCCACTTTCCGTCACTTTGCCTCCTTTACGAACAATGTCGATGAGCGGAACGTAGATGGTGACCAAAGGAATGCCCCTGTTGACGATTGACCTGTTTCGTGTCACTCGATTCCCTGCGTCCCAAGGTGGGAAATACACCCCAATGACTGTGCAAGCGGCCGGACATGCTGTGCTTCCCAACGAGATCCCTACCAGCTTTGATGCCCTCTTCCATGACTGCTTTGAGATTGTAATACTCCGTAGAGTGATACGCTCCCTTGCTCGAGTTGGCAAGCGTGTTGCCTGATGGACAGTGCGAACTTTGAGGAATCAATCACCATGGCAGTTGTGAGGCCGCCTATGATAGGCTTCTCGCGGATCAGCAAAACGGTGGCGGAAGCATGAATCCACTCAAAAAGCTGATCGGACTGGCACTAGAGAGGGACCCGATACGTAGCCAATGGGTGCGTCAATCACGACTGGCCCCTGGTACCTGACTGCTGTGAGCTGGTCCGCCGGGATAGTTGATGTATCGGCGGCCGGAAGCCCCACTGTCGCCGCTGTAGTCTGCACCGAGTGCCCAAATTTCTCCCCAGCATGGTCAGCACAGCGGTTGCTGAAGCCGATACGTTCATCGGCTGATGGGAGAGTTAAGCCTTCTCACGAGGCTTCTCAGCAGACCCTGGCGTGGGCGACTGAGTGGGAGTAGAGCTTGGCGGGGGAGTAGGCTCACACCTGTGGCTGGCGCGGAGTGGAAAGGAGCCGCCTCCAGCGCCTTACTAATGTCGTACTACAACCAGGCACAATCCAGCCAGCTTCCGAAACAAGGAATTTCCAGCACTCATGCTGCACTACAATCAGGCACAATCCAGCCAGCTTCCGAAACGAGGCACTTCTAGTACTAATGCTGTACTACAATCAAGCACAATCCATCCGCCTTCCGAAACGGGGCACTTCCAGCACTAATGTTGTACTACCACCAGGCCAGCTTCCGAAACGAGGCACTTCCAGGACTAACGCTGTACTACAATCAAGCACACTCCATCCACCTTCCGAAACGAGGCACTTCCAGCACTAATGTTGTACTACAATCAGCCACAATCCAGCCAGCTTCCGAAACGAGGCATTTCCAGTACAAATATTGTACTACCACCAGGCCAGCTTCCGCAACGAGGCACTTCCAGTACTAATGTTGTACTACAATCAAGCACAATCCAGCCAGCTTGCGAAACGAGGCACTTCCCGTATTAATGTTGTTCTACAACCAGGCACAATCCAGCCAGCTTCCGAAACAAGGCACTTCCAGCGCTAATGTTGTACTACAATCAGGCACAATCCAGCCAGCTTCTGAAACGATCAAAGCCCACTTGGATGCGGTGCTAGAAAACGTCTCCCCCCAGCTCTTGTAGCAGAGCCAGAATCTCGTGTCTTGAAACAGTGTCGAAGGCCTGAGATAGGTTCAGAGCAAAGGCGCGACTTGGCTTTGCTGTGCGACAGAGCGCCCTTACCTTTCTCAGGCGCTGCACAACTCTGCTCTGAGCGTCCGACAGTCCTCTTCTAGGAAGGAGGCGAACTGAGGCAGCGGCGCCATGTAGGGCTCTATGAGAGGCTGCAATAACTCAATAACTCCTTGGCCGTTCCAGCCAATCCTTTCGCGTCGGGTCTTAGGATGCGAGACGGCTTGTCAGAGGCCTTCCCAGGCTTCGGCGTTCAGCAGACCCTCGTCAAGACCTTGTGCGGGATTACGGCCCCTGAGCAGTGTTTCCAGGTAACTGCCGGGACCAATCCTTTGGAAACAGCCTTCCCTGGCATGGAGGCCCAGGCAGTGAGGGGAAGTTGCCTGTGTCTGGTGGGAGGGGGGATGTGCTGCAAACACTGTTCTGGCGCACTGGCTTAGAGCTTTGAGTTCTCCTTCGGGGCTTAACAGGAACCCTTTGTCATCCTTGCGCTTTAACCGCGCAGGAGTCCAAGGCTTGAGGCGTTTGAGGGCCTGATAGGCGAGATGCTGGTCGCCCGCCGGCAGGGAAGCGTCAACCTGGGCCAGGAAGTCCGCAGCTCGATCCTTTCTGGCTTACTTGACAATGACTGCCTTTTTGTGCTGTGACACTCGACTCAGCAGTGGGCCGTCGGCTTCGCCAGAGCGCCTAGCAGCTATCGTGCCCTCCTCTGGTGTTGGTGGGGCTGCGGGGAAGCACAGCTGAGTGGCCTGCTTGAGGATGTCACTCCACTCCTCTGGCGATTTGTCGGCAGTCAGTCGGTCCTCCACCCACTGCTGCATGGCTTGGGCTTGTGCCGAGTTCGATCGCCTAGGAGTCATGGGACAGTCTCTCGCTAACACAGGCAAGCGCCAGGCTTCCACTGGCCCAGGAGGAACTGTTCCAGCGGACGCGCGTGCTTGGCCGAGCCACCTGCTGTTCATGATATAATCTATCTGCGCGTGGGAGGTTCCTTGTTGGTATGTACGGGCAGGCGAGGCATGCCATGTGTTGAGGGCTACGTGAAATCCTCAGCGATTGTTAGCGTGTCCCTCTTGGGAACTCACTGCGCACCCCTTGCCAGGGCGCGAAGGACCCTGAAGCCCCAATAAGCTTTAAATAAGGTGACGTGCTTAAGTTTCCTAATAATGCGTAATCCAGATCTTTAAATAAAGCTTTAAGCTCCTTTTCAAGCTTATAACCTTTATTTAAGCATTCTATCAAGTGTTTAAATGAAAATTTAAGGCTGTCAGCTTTAAATTAGCCTGAAAAGTACGTCTCTTACTTAAGGCTGACAGCTCTCTATAATGACACGCTTAAAGCACGACCAAGTTTGACACAATTTCTGGAGCCCTGGCAGGCTCCAGAAATGATTCCTATACATCTTGCTTTTCACTACACTACACACGCAGGCCTTAAGGAGCCTAATCCTAACCTAAACCCTACCACAAAGCACGCAGTCACTCGCTCATATATTTTCAAGCGGCCAGCAGAGGCAGGTTGTTTCTGGCCTTGAACTTGTCAAGGACAAGCTGCGAAGAGTTTCCCGGGGCCACCCTTGGTCCTCACCATGGCTGCAGTAGCTCCTCCGAAATCTTCATCTCGATAGCACCAGATGTCCTTGGGACATGTAGAGCTCTGTGACAGGCGCAAGAGGAGGTGCAACTTCGGCTTGACTCGCCAGGCGATATTGTCACTATAAGAATCCCTCAAACTCACATACTGCAAAGCAAACCTTCTGACCTCTCGTTCCATGAGGTTGGGGTCATAGGGCTCGACATCCAAAGCAGCATAGCATGCCAAAAGCAAAGACATGCAAGCCAGAACTGCCGAATCCAGTTCCCTAGCGCTGTCCAAAAGCTTTCGGCGCAAAACAGCCAAAATAGGTATCAGCTTTCTCTTCGGCACCTTTAGCTTTGAGCTTTGGAGCAGGGGCAGCATCCTTGCGAAACATGGCCTCTGTCAAAGTGGCCAGTCGATCGGATGTCACACCCTGGTTCTTGTACTCCTCCACAATCTCTATGTAGAGCTCCCCAACTCGCTGGGCAATGTTGGGACCAGGCAGCTTGCTTTGCAAGTTGCAGGAGGCACAAAACATTCCCAGCGGCATCTGCAGCACAACCCAATTCCATAATACGCAGCCAATCCAATCTGATGACCTTGACACAGAAACCTGGAAACTGCCAGACAGCACTTATGTGTCTCTGCTCCTCCCAGCACCGCATGACAAAAGGCTCCTGGTCAAAATACCGATGTCTCCAGGAGGCTTGCAAAACCCACCTCGCGAACTTTATCGGGTGTCATGGGACAAAGCCAGCAGCAACCGTTGTTTTCGTTGCGCGCAGGCAGGGAAAGGGTATCCTACAACATTTTCCAGCCGCCCCTGATCTGTGTTAAACATGCACTTGGCAAATCTAACCCAGCTAGACGAATACGTGCCTTGTCGACTCGTGCATCGAAGGGGCTGCCATCATGCCTTCGAGAAGGATACCTTCCAACAGCCAGCTGCTCGAAACTCCAGACCAAAACCTTCATTGCTGCATCAATGCTACACTTCTTGGCCTCAAACATCTTCTTCAGACAGAAGAGAGGCACTCGAAGGCCAGGAATAGATGGGAAACTTAGAGCTTTAACCTCCAAGCTTTGGGGCCTGTCCCAATTGCAAGGCACTTCATCATTCCAGAGCCCCAGCGGCAAAACTGTTGCTGGATCTTTGGCTGGCTGGCACGAGGAAGAAAACTTCTCAATCAGGTCAGCATGCTCTTGCAACACCTGCCGGCTCAGGATCCAAGTGGAATCACCAAACTCAACAAGCTTGCCCAGAATCTCATTGGGAAGCAAAAACGGCAAGGAGACCTGGTGGCTCTCCTGAAGCTTGGGGTCATGCAGCTTTATGTCGGCATAGTAGCAGGCCACTGGGACCCCTTCAATATTTTCCGTTTTATGTCTCTGGCTGCATTCTTCTTCCCCACACAAGCCAAGTCGTCCACACCAGTGGCGCCAGAAGCTTGAGCATCCTTAAAAAGGGAAGCTGTCCTGGCAGCTGTGATCTGCCCGGCCAAAAAAGCATGCGACAGATTGGCCCGAAACCTTTTCTTCTCAGGAAGCTCTTGTTCTTGGAGTACACGGCTTCAGATCTAGATCGAAGTGAAACTAACTTGACAAACCTATGCAGCGCAGGGCACACACCGGTGACATGAAAAAACACCTACCCAGCAACATTGCACAGCAAGCACAGTTGTCAGCTGAAATCTCCGGGCGCATGCACTCGCCCTTTTGCATGCAAGGGGCCCAGTCGGCAGCTCGACAAGACCTTGGCTGCACGCAAGCAGAGATGTTCAGTAGAAGCTTCAAAGAACAACATGCACTGCATGCTGTCTGGCAGCAAAAGTGGATGCAAAGCATTGTTTTTTTTGAAGCTCGCCTGCCGTCGACTCAAGACCAAAACTGCAGCAATATGCTGCTGGAGATCCAGATCCATGATCGATGGATCCTAGGCCAGCCAGCCCTTCACCTTCTTGAGCAACATCTTCACATTGTCTAGATGCTCGTTGGCATTGCGATTCCACTGCTCGAGGTCGGTTTTCTCGGCCTTGCAGGCTGCCTCGTCCATCGTGGAAAGCTTGCGATCCAGCAGGACCTGGGTCTTTCGAAGATCCTCCCCCACAAAGTTCTTCAGAGTCTCCAGGCCACCCCGAATCTCCGGCGCTTTGAAAGCGAACTTGGAGTTCTGCAGAGCAATGCATTCCGAGCTCAACTCTCCATGCTTTGCATCCAAGCTCTTGACTGCACTGTTGGCCACTTTGCTCAAGCTGGTCAGCTCGGTTCGCTCGGGGTGCTCCAACTTCACCTCACCCTTGGTATTCTGCAGGCTTTTCATGTCCTTCGCTGCAAGGCTAGCAGTCATCTCGAAGATGCTTGAATCGGTCGATCGGGTTGCATCTCTGCTCTCCACCAAAGTCTTGTAGTAGTACCTGCTGAGTTCGGGCAGCTTGTTGGGCACCACGTTGCTTTCGTGTCCCCAGCAACTCTCGGACTCCTGGAGGAGACCCTCCAGCAACTCCTTCTGCTTCTTTTCTGGAAAGTCGCCGAACTTGAAGCCATTGACCTCGAAAATTCGGGACCTGAGTGGCATTGAAAAGCAAAGCATCAAAAATAAAACTAAGAAAACAAAACTTATAGCATCTAAGAGTCGAGGTCATCATGCCCTTGATCGAGTGATCCTCCTTGACCACCTTCTTGGTGAACTGGCCCATCCACTTCAAGTCCTTCAGCCCATACTTCTGGTAGCCAGCGACGAAGACTTTTCGGTCCGAGTCGGCGATCTGTCGGTAGGCCTGGCACATGCAGGGTCACAAAGAAATTTAACAAAACAATGTCTAACAATGGACACCTGCAACCCGGCCTCCAGCACTTCCTGGGCTTCGGTCAGGCGATCGCGGCGATCCCCACTTTTGTTTTTCAAAGGGGTCGGCTTTGTACTTCACAAGATTCAGCATCCTTTGGATGCTGGCTTTCATCTCCGCCGGTGTGGGATCATCTGGAACCACCACCAAAGCCTTGGACCTCTCAGCCTTCGGCTCGGCCTTCGGAGCAGCTTTGGCCTTATTCTTTGGGGCCATGATGCCAAAAGGGCAACTACACAACAGTGGCAGGCTCCAGCTTTGAATTTGATCTGGAGCCACAAAAAACAAAGTGTATAGACTGCTGTGACATGTCAGAGAAACATTAAACGAAAATGCAGCACATCACTGCAGCACTTGTGGGCCGGACGTACATAGTTGGTCTTCTGCTTGACATAGACCAAGACCTGGCTAGATATAGAGGTATGCCTTAGAGTTTGAGAGCTAGCTTCAGGCTTTCAGGGTTTGGGGTTTATATGGGCAGAAACATAGAGGTTTTCTTATGGGGTTGTAGAAAGTATACATAGGGGTGTGGCATGGTGCGTGTGTGTATATATATATATATATAGATAGATAAACCACTAGTTATCATGTTATATACTATTGTGCCATAGGACGAATTATGTTGCTTGTCATTTTAGGCTATGTATATATATATATATACACACACATATACCGGCCTCTCTATATGTATATATACACATACAACCCTAAAACCCTAAACAAAAAACTATACCATAAACCCCTAAACCCCTACACCCTAAAGCCCTAAACCCCTAAACCCCTACACGTACCACTGCACCCTTAAACCTTAAACCACTAAACCCCTAAACCCCTAAACCCCTAAACCCTAAAACCCCTAAACCAAAACACCTAAATCTCTAAAGCCCTACACCCCTAAGCACCTAAACCCCCAAGCCCCGAAATCCTGAAACCCTAAACCCTAAACCCCTAAAACCTTAAACCCCCAGACCCCAACACGGACCACTGCACCCTTAAACCCTAAACCACTAAACCCCTAAACCCTTAAACCCTAACACCCCAAAACCAAAACACCTAAATCTCTAAAGCCCTACACCCCTAAGCACCTAAACCCCCAAGCCCCGAAATCCTGAAACCCTAAACCCTAAACCCCTAAAACCTTAAACCCCTGAACCCTTAAACCCCTCAACCCTAAACCCCTCAACCTTACAGCCTAATCTTTAGATGCCTGGAACCATGTACCACATCATCCAGCTTTTTGTATGTTGCATGTGTACTTGGAGGCCATGGCCTTCAATTAATTTTTTTAGGTTGTTCAACAACAGCTTGCATTTATTTAACCACATTTTATGGTTGAAAATGGTTGAAATTTCAACTGGTTCAAAAACGTACTTTAAAAGGAAAACAAAAGGAAGCATGAATTTTCAACCAATTGAAATTTCAACCATTTTTCAACCTCGCCCCAAAACTATATTAATTAAAAAGCGCGGATTTAAACCCCTAAACCCTGAACCCATTTCGTAAACCCTACACCCCCAAACCTCTAAACCCCTAAACCCCTGAACCCTAAAACCCTAAAGCCCTAAACCCCTAAACCCCTACACCCTAAACCCCTAAATCCCGAAACCCCCTACACCCCTAAACCCCTACACGTGCCACTGCACCCCTAAACCCCTAAAACCCCTAAACCCTAAAACCCTTAAACCCTAAAACCCCTAAACCCTAACCCCAAACCCTAAAACCCCTCAACCCTAAAACCCCAAGCCCGAAACCCCTAAACCCCTGAACCCCTAAACCCCTAAAACCCCTAAGCCCCCTAAACCCTAAAACGCCTAAACCCTAAAACCCCAAAACCCTAAAACCCCAAACCCTAAAACCCCCAAACCTTAAAACCCCAAACCCTAAACCCCTAAACCTCTAAACTCCTAAACCTCTGAACCCTTATACCCTAAAACCTTAAAACCCTAAACCCCTAAAGCCCTAAACCCCTAAACCCTAAATCTCTAAACCTAAACCCTAAACCCTAAAACCCCTAAACCCTGAAACGCCTGAACCCAAAATAAAGCTTGATCCTCCCGGCCTCAACATCCATGATCAGGAGGTCCCCCGAGCCTCCAGTAAAAAAGTGCAAACACAACAACACATGGTACCACACACAGAGACACAAGGTCAGCACTGCTAGAGAGTGCACACCACTCTGAGGCCGAGACCAATCTTCAGGAGTTCCAAGAAACTCCTGCAAATCAAGCATGGATGATGAAGCCGTGCAAACAACAACACCACATGCACAGCAAAACTGCACGAACACCAACACTTTTTTCTGCACGATCGCTCTGATCATCATCGCCCTGGAAGATGCACGCTGCGCAGCGGGTCGGGTGAAACACATCACTCCTCCATATCATCCCTCTTCCTCTTCTTATCCCCTTTTCCACCACCCTTACCATCCTCCTCCACATCATCCTTCTTCTCCTCCTCCTCCTCCTCCTCCGGGCGATCCTCCTCCTTATCACGGATCTCTTGCCCGACCTCCGTGATAATCGGGCCCACACCGCCGCCCGCCGGGGCAGGGCCCACCTGCATCTGCTGCACCAAGCTCGCCAGCAAGGGCATCGAGCCAGCAATGGCATCTGCACGGGCAAAACAAAAATAAGAGATCAAAAAATCCAATAAAAAAATGTATAACTCATAACTAAATGTATAACTAAAAGAACTTATAATGCCCCTGCCTGAGCTTCCTTGTCCTCGCAGTAGAACACCATCAGCAGCATGGTCTCGACCTGGGCAGGCACAAGGGGCAAGGGGCTTCAAACCTACACACTACCTTGGGAGGGCAGAGACTCCCGGGAGAAAAAAAAGCGCTGCTTGAAACTCTCGAATCAAGCACACTCACAACCGATCTGAGCGCCAGACAGGCGACAGGAATCTATACTCCTAGGCCCTCAAAGCTTATAGGCTTATAGTATATATATATATACACACTTAAAGCACCTACGTAGAAGATATCAAAAAAATCTCAACAGCTCAGCCCATGCACCCTAGACCCTTCCTACACACATGGACACGCATGCTATACACAGGGACATGCACAGAGTCCTGAAGCTGCATGCTGCACAGCAACTTGCTTTGAAGCATGCAGAAGTACCGAAAATGCATGCTCTCACAAAATATTTTCAAGCGAAAGAGTATGGTTCATCATCGTCGTCTTGTCGATTCGTTGCAATGCAACTTGCCCTACCCACCTACACAGCCGCCTGCATGCTGCTCAGCTTTTCTTCTGCCCAGTTCTTCACCTGGGCCAAAGGCTCTCCAGCTCGACATTTTCGTAGGGTTTCTTCTCCCAATTGATGCATCTGCTCCTTCGTGCAGGAGCCGCCTTTCAGCTGCCACAGCTGCCTGTTGCACTCTTCATTCTTCTCGTTTCGCCAAATCATGCGAAAGGCCAAGCAATTGGTCGCTGCGCGATACTCCTTTCGAAGACTGCAATGCGCAGGGAGAACCTCCAAAGGCTCTGCATCTGGAGCCTGGCTGGACCTATCGCAGCAGGGGCTTCGGCAGGGGCTTGCTCATCCTCGGCTGTTGCAGCATCATCGTCTGCAGGCACACCTGGAGTTGCACTCTCTTCTCCATCATCCTGCACATCAGGTCGGCAGGCTGGCTTCTTGATGACTGCAGCTGGTTTCTTCTTGCTAGCTGCTTTTGCAGATGCTTTCGGAGCAGATGCTTTGGCAGCCGCTGCTTTCTCCAGCATCAGGTTCGGGATCTCGCTCACGATCTGACGCCCATCGGACCACACTGCCACGGCAAAACCAGAAGGCCCCTTGTGCATCTTGGCAGCCTCTCGGCTGTCACCTGAGATTCGCAGGAGCTCGAGACCACTGCAGTCTTGCTGGTTTCGCCTGTAGGCCTAGGCCTTGGCGCAGGTTCTGCGAGCTCCTTCTTCACTACAACAGGTGGATCCTCAGAGGACACAGACACATGAACCTGAAGCTTCCTTGTCGATGCCTTTTGCCATGTCGTGCCCAGCTTTTGCTTCGACTCTTCTCTGGAGAGGCCTTCGACTTAGCAGAACATGAGCTTGCTCTCTTGGATCCCTGCTGCTCCTGTAAAGTCTTCGCAGGAGAGCTGCTGGAGCCACCGAGCAACTCCTCCTTGATGAAGAAGCACATGTCCTGCACACTGTCGGGCAGCCTTCCTCCTGATGACATGTTGCGAGTTTTCGTGAAGAGACTCCTGTACACTTCGTGAAGATGATTGGCAGACGTCTTCAGCTCCAAGACTGGAGCCCCTGGCCACACAAGGCCCAGTGCTTCATGCAGGACAGCTGCAGTCGGCCGACTAGTGATGCTCAAAATCTCCTTCATGAGCACCATCCAAAGACAAGAGGGCATCTCCAGCTTCCACTGCTGAGTATTATATGCATGCCTGCAGCATGCATGATCGAAGTAGCCATGCTCCAGATCATGCATGTACTCCATGCAGGAGATGCATGCCATCCTGGCTAAAAACAGTATATATATATATAGATAGATACGGAACACTGTCAGCCTTAATTGGGGCTGATGATATCAGCCTTAAATAAAGGCTTAAGTCTTATCCTATAACTCTTATTTAGACGTCACCTGATTCAAAGCTTATTGGAGCTCCAGGGGATAGCGGCACGGTCAGTCTTGTTAGCCTGAACGGTCTTTGCTGGTGACCAGACATGTTGGTAAACCGCCATGACGTTGGTCCTGGCTCCGAACCAGTCCAACCTGACCTCAAAGACTCTCCCCTTGGCATGTTCCTGCCATCTAACGCTCTCTGGGGGGATGGCCGGCGACAGCAGGACCATGACCCCATCCGCTCTGGTTGTGGAGGGAGGCTTCTGCTTGACAGCTTTAGACGTTTTGGGCCGAGCCCCCTGTGTCTTCTTTTCCTTTGCCGACGTGTCGGTCAAAGGTTGGGCCGAGCCCCCACAGTCTTTTGGCACATTGGCGTCCGAAGGTGTAACCTGAGGCGAGGCAGAGGAGACGCAGTACCATCCAGAGACTGCAAATTCTGCGGTCTCCTTCCAGTGCGTTTCCTGTAAGACGAGAACGGCACAGGTCTGCTTGGCTTCGGTCGCTGCTGTCCAAGATGCCCAGCATTCCATGACAGCACAGTACTGTGACCTCCCGATTGGCAAGAAGGCCCGAGGCCGTCCGGGCAGGCGGGCAGTTGCCAGACCTTCGAACGGCTGCTGCCTGGCATAGCCGCACGACATGCTTGCTTGAATGATCTTTTACGAAGCTGAGAATAATTTTGTGAGCGCACTGGCAGTAATGCCATCCGCTACTTTCGTCGCACTGNNCTGGACCCAGGAATTGGGACCTGGCAGACCAGACCGATTCAGTAAACTCGGAGAGCCATGGCTCGAAAAGGGGCACAATCCCTTGCGTTGCCCAGGGGGTCCGGTTGAGGCCTCTAGGAAGAGAGTTGCGCCCAAAGCCCGTTATT
>CAJNDV010021002.1:21448-39277 GCA_905221635.1 Symbiodinium sp. CCMP2456
TCCAACTGCGCGGCGGCCTGGTCCGTGGCGGCTTACTACTACTACTACTACATTTTTTTGCAATTGAACGCTGCGCGAGCGTGCTCTGCGCTTGGCGGGCGTAACTACAACTACAACTACAACTACAACTACAACTACAACTACAACTACAACTACAACTACAACTACAACTACAACTACAACTACTACTACAACAATTACTACAATTACTACTACTACTACAACTACTACTACTACTACTACTACTACTACTACTACTACTAGTACTACTACTGCTACTAGTACTAGTACTAGTACCACTACAAGTACCACTACTACTACTACTACTACTACTACTACTACTACTACTACTACTAGTACTACTACTGCTACTAGTACTAGTACTAGTACCACTGCAAGTTAAGTACCACTACTACTACTACTACTACTACTACTACTACTACTACCACTACTATCTACTATCTACTACTACTACTACTACTACTACTACTACTACCACTGCTACTACTACTACTACTACTACTACTACTCCTACCACTCCTGCTCCTACTCCTGCCTCTACTCCTACTCCTGCTCCTACTCCTGCTCCTACTCCAACTGCAACTTTAACTCCCACTCTTGTTCCTGCGCTCCTGCTCCTGCTCCTGCTTCCCCGCCCACTCCCACTCCCACCTCCCACCCACACCCCCACCCCCACCCCCACCCCCACTCCCCACTCCCACTCCCACCACTCCCTCCCACTGGACTGTGCAGTATGCAAGTTTGAGAGCTTTGCAACTTTGACATTGCTATGTCAGCAAACACGAGCACAACGAATCGAAGCAAGGGCAGGACCCTGCGCACCTTACCCTGCCCCGATACTCGACGGAAGAGAGTGTAGGTGGCAATCCGAGAGGGTCGCCCCGAGCGCTTCGGGGCCAAGGCCTTGCGAGGTCCGAGGTCTTACCCCACGTGCCACGAAGTTTGTTGGTTGCCCTGAGTTGGTCCGAGTTGTTCCAAGGCTCGAAATCCGTCGTGAGGTTTTTTTGGTTTAAAACGCATGTCCAGAGCCCCGCAGAGCGTGAATTCGCGGCAAGGCCCTTGGGGTGTAGGCTTTTCGGCAACTTGGGCTCTGGCAAGGACTTGTGACATGCGAAAATGCGGTGCACCTCACACCCTGTTTGTGAGTTGCTATTGAAGCCCTAATGCTTCCGACAACTCTGAGTCGAATCGGCACTGAACGAAGAACGAAATCCCGAGTAGCAGGCATACCGAAGCCTCGACCGAAAGCTTAAATACGGACCCTTACAAGTCAAACGACTTTCGATGTCACTGCTGCGGCCTTCCACGACGACATCGTTGGGCCACTTGATGCCAAACTTGTGCGCACCATCTGTGGCCCAAAGCAATGTGTCTACGGCCGCCACAGCCAAGACCTAGGTTGTGCAGATCGTGAAGCAGAACAACGTTCCTCTTCGACAGAGTGTTTTTTCTGAGCCAACACTCGTCTAAGCATAAACAGACAATGCCATCAAAAGCCTGAGCGCCTTGGTCACGTTGGGGGCATTCGAGTTGACAAAGTCCTGAGTTCCGGTGCGAAGACTTTAGCAAATCAAGGTGTACAACGTCATATCGGGGGCGCATCCAAACGAAGTTAGAATGCAGTGCTTTGGTAGTTTCCGGAGGGGTGGGTGTTGGTTACGGTGTTTACGCAGGACTTAGGGCTTCTTTCGTCTTGTGCCAGCTGCCCAGTGCTTGGAGATTTCTGGGTGCAACCCAAAGTCCGGTATAGTGCAAACTGAATTCCGTCCAAAAAGCTAAAAACCAAAAAAGGTCTTGCTACGTTGCTCCTGGGATCGTCCGTCTGCTCAGCAGGGAAGCGAAAGAAAAACGAGGCCATCACACTTTGGGCCTCTCCAAGAGCCCAAGAGTGCTTGGGACGTTAGAGTTGTGCAGAGCTGGAAAAAGCAGGCCAAGGCCTCAAACACAACGGTACACTAGTCTGTCGGTGCACCTTCGTCGCATGCCAGCTCCGCCCGCCAGTGCCACGGCCTGCCGTTTGGAAGTTCGCAGTCACGGCCGTGAGCTTCTCCTCGAGGCTGAGAACGCCATGCTCACCCATGCTCAAGATTCAAGATGACTCAAGTCAAGCTGAGCTCCTGATTGAACTTCTCGTGCTCCCGCTCGATGAAACTCTGGGTGGAGTCGATCTCCTCCCGCATTTGCTACATCTGCTCTGCAACATGTCTCTGCCAAAGATGGGGCCTTGTGAATCCGTGCAAAGGTACCAACCAGGTAGGGTGATGGAAAAGAGGGACCGTCTGCCCCAAGTTCCGTGTTGCGAAGCTCAAATGAAACACCAACCAGGGAGCAAGGTCGGGAGGCAGTGGAGAGGTCATGGAGGCTCCGAGACGACGGCAGCTTGCGATTGGATCGGGGGGTTCAATGCTTTTGGAATGTAGTTGTGAATCAAAGGCAACGGCAAGCTGGCCGAAAGTGTCAATCATCAACAGTGAGACCAGTCATACTTTGCAATGCCAGCACTTTCCACTGTCGCGGTGGTCCTCGAAGTGTCGGTGATCGACCCACTCATCCAGGAGCTTCTCAAGAGCACAGTCGGGGTGTGGGTTTGCCTGACTATGCTTGGCACGGCGAACGTCTATAGAGCAATACCTTGCAGCCCTGCAAGCAACGAGCCCTCGGATCTGGGTAGCTGCAGTCTCACAACTCGTTTCGCCACGGAAAAGCAAACTGACGGAACCCTGACAGCTGAGAAGCTGACCATGTGCGGCCGGAGATTGGCCTTTGGGCTCTGTGCTGCAAAACTTTTCTTGGGATGTGATGTGGCTAAACGTGCTTAGACCTGCTCACGCAAGCCGCGGAATGGCAAGTTCATGACTGTTGGTCGACTCGTCAGCAAAGGTGCTGGGCCCCTGGCAGTGTGCCGAAGTAGCGATGCCCTGGTCTAGCTTCGGGTTCGGGTATTTTGGAAGTGATCGAAACGAATGGGATAATGGGATCGCACCTAAAGGCATGATTCCACGTAGACATACCCAGCTCTGAAGAGATGACACGACGTCTTGAACCGCAAAAAAACTCCTGCGCAGCTTATATATGTACGAATTGACATTTTGGCGGGCCGGGAATCCAGAACTTTCACCAAGAGCTCTGTATTGTACCCGGGCGCATTGCTAATATCGCGAAACGAAGGCCGGCAACGAAGCACATGCAACGAGTTCTCAACGAGCTCACCAATCCGCTTCGATGCATCTTCAGACCACGCAAAGGGGACAGACGGCTTACATTGACCACCACCTCCTCCTGCTGCTGCCACTGCCGCTGCTACTGCGCTGTAAAAGGCTGTGTGAGCTGTGAAAGCTCAGAAGGCTGAACTAGGTGTCAAAGGCTCGTGACTCGCCAATTGAGGAGCCATATGATCGAAAAAAACGTGCGGATGCGGTCCACGGTATCAAGAGCTCGAGAACCTTTGTTGAGGCCTGTTACGACCTCGATGGCTTCATGTTCATATGCTGAAGTACTCCCGATCGGACTTCGAGCTCTTCCCATTTGCACTGTCTTGGGATCGAGCTCCCGAGCACATGGAGCGACATGAACTCCCAAGCAAGACAGAGAGGAGCGTCGACCCCGTTCGCAAGGGACTTCGGCCCGATCCTGGGCACTGAGAGAACAGAGTGGCTGCACACGCCATGTGAATTGTCACGGACGCAGAAGGGCAGTGCATCGCCATCGGTTTCCTGCATGCTCCCAAGCTCCTTCCCAACTCTACAGCATTGTGGATTGGCACCAGACAGGTGCAGACCAAGGAGGAGGGCTTGTGTTGGAGCGCGGCTCAGCAGAAACTTGTGATGCAGTCCAAGAAGTGACATCTTTCATGCATGTTCAAAACATGTACCCATCAGAGAGGGATGTTCGGTATCCCCAGCCTGACAGGGATCCCATTTCAGCTCCTTTTTATTACGCCTGCTCGTGCTCTGTAGTCATACTCCTACCCTAGACCTCCTCTTCCTTCTCCTCTTCCTCCGCCTCCTACTCATCTACTACCGCTCGCCTACTCCTCCTCCTCCTTCTCCTTACTCCCCCTGATCCTCCTCTTCCTCCTTCTCCTCCTTCTCCTCCTTCTCCTCCTACTACCCTACTGCTTTCTTTTGCTTGCCGGGCATCCGCTGAACACCCAACACAGGGAAGACGCGCAAATGCAGACGAAGGGGACCCCGACGCCGCGAGATCTTGCTCTCAGACTCTAAGAATTCTTCGGCCGTAGGTTGCTCTAACGCGTGTGCCACTTTCAGGCTCCAAGGAAAGGCTCGGCTAGGTTACGTGTTGTTGCCAGTGGGTGGGGATCTCGACCAAAACGCCGGGCCTGCGCCTTAGCCGTGAGCGCCGGAAGAGGCGCATCCATCAGACTTCAGAGCCGAGTGATGTCCAGGGCACGTGTTCTTGCTGAAAGTTTTCCGACTACATCTTTTTTCCCCCCCTTTCACCGTCATGGCACAAATCGGATCAGATGACCAAGAACTCCACATTTTACCATGATGGAGTTGCAGCAGCAAATGGTGGTGTCTGCAGCACAGGGTTGCAACAATTGACTGTGTCTACCGGAAATGCATGCAGGGTCGGATTGCTACCGCTGCAGCTGGTCAGTCGGAGTTCAAGCCGCTCTCAACTCGAAGAAGACATACGGTCCATGCTAGACACTGGGTGCCGGAGTAATTGTGGCTCTTAGCGTGCAGCGATGCCCTGGTGGACGTTGAGCTCTTCTCAGACCACCTGGCAATGTCCTGTAGGCAACACTACCCACTCTCCAAAACGCCTTCCAGTCGGACAGCCAACACACATACAGCACCAGTAGCATGAGATGTTTGATTCTCATAGCTCTCATTCATCTACATCTACTTACCTGTTTAGATACTCCTTAACCAGTACCAACTCGAAATTGTTGGTTGGAGCTACGGCGGCGGGTCGAGGACTATTTCGGCTGGGCCTTGATGATGTGCACAGTTTACAGACAGGAAGGGGATGGCTGGCTGCTGCTCCGCTATCGATTAGACTGCCAGACCATCGCAACCCGCCAACATCCGCCAACTGCATCAGGATGAGAGTATTCCCAGATATGTACCCTATACCTACCCCAACACGAACTCCGAGTGCCCTGACATTTCCGTGGCTCGCTCCCTTTTTCCTTTCTCAAGCGACTTGGGAGGGAGGAGCAGCCCACCCGAATCGCATCACCTGCACAGGACTCAGATGCAAGTTTGACCTGAGCAAAAACAAAGTCAAAGAAAGCTCGGAGCCGCCAGAAAAGCCCATGACCAGCGATGCATAAGACTCCCAAACACATGCAGCAACCGCGCGCAAAGGCTTACGAGTTGATGCACACCGAGCGATGTGTACAACGAACAACCTCACCATGCTGCTACCG
This sequence comes from Symbiodinium sp. CCMP2456, assembly GCA_905221635.1. NCBI lineage: Eukaryota > Dinophyceae > Suessiales > Symbiodiniaceae > Symbiodinium > Symbiodinium sp. CCMP2456. Next base: position 26,868 of record CAJNDV010021002.1, read on the forward strand.
GGTCACAAAGACGGATGCATTGTCGCTGGAGCCACCTTCATGGGCTCTGGCACCCACCTCCTGGAGCAGACAGGGAGTTTTTGACCACCACGATCTGTGTCAAGGGCATCACTGGGTGCCCTAAACATGTCACCTCGCACCGAACAGGGTTCAGGTAAGTCCAAACCAGACTGGCCTGAGCTGCAACAACAGCGCCCTTACGTTCCACTGCCAGCACCTGCCGACAAGAGAATCTTGACTTCACTGCGACATCTCCACAAAATCATTGATGGCATTCAGCTGGCAGTTGAAGTAAGACGGTCTGCATGTGAACCCTGAGCCGAACGAAGGTTGAACAAGCTATCTTGACACGGTGCCTGACCAAGCGTTGGCGACGAGCGTGTTCGTTCAAATAGTGTCCGTTTTCTTCCCTGCAGGTATTCACACCATTCCGACGAAACCCAGTAGCCGAAAAACTGGCTGGGGACAGGGGCCAACAGCAACTGACTCACCAGTCCCAGCGAATAGAGACTACCGACTTTTCAAATTCAGTGAAAACCTACCATTTCAACCTGCTCTTATGCCCTCATTCTTTCCCTAATCATTCTAGTATTCGACGTGGGCGTTGCGAACAATAAGGCCCAGCTCTCTCTCACACACACACACACATGCTCGGAGTACCGTTTCAAGTTTTTGTTTCTCGAAATTGTTCTTGATCGGCATTTATTGTTCTTGGAAGTCCCCCCGAAGTCCACAACGCCTCAGGACCTGAAATGAAAAGTTTGTTTCTTACACAAACACCTCGATCACGCCTGCGCGATATTGCTCAACTTATGCCGGGAATTTTCACCAAAGTAGGATAGCTCGATTTCATTCGGCAAGGGACATGCCTTTGAGCAACAAACCTGCAGAGCAAAAACTTGCTTTAGCAAAATACCTGGGGCCCCGCGTGGGGCCCCGCGAACAAAAACCGCTTGATACTTCCATTCTCCACACCCGACTTGCATCAAGCTCGGCTTCCGAGGCAGATGTGCCAGTGTTTACAAGCATTTCAATATCACGTGCTGATTATGTGTGTGAGCGTGAGTTCTGTTCTGAAACTATGATTGTTTTCGTTGATTAGGACTGTCCCTGTTAATACCGCCTTTTTGCCACCTTGTTCGAATGTTACCGACAGTATGGTGGATGAAGGCAACGCGTGCGTCAATATGTCATGGTCAATAGGGGTTTTAATCGTAGTTATAGTATTGCATTGCAACCGTCGCACAGAATCCGAGTGCTTGACGAGGGAAGGCAGTGCACTGCTGTTGCAATTACACCGGCCGTTCTGTGACGGCGACATCCTTTTGATGCCCCAGCTTGCTAGTAAACTACCTAGTCCATGGCATCGAGCTCAAAACCTCCGGCTGGTTCCGCGGTCGCTTCATCATCAGACTCCACCAAAATTGGAGCAGCTGCAGAACCTGTTCCCTGACTCTGACTACTTGAGGAAACCGAGGAAGTGCGAAGAAATTGCTGACGATTGTCGCAGTGTCTGGTATGAAAAAGCCCACTGCTATCCTCGCATGTTCGGCAGCAGCTGACATGGCCCAGTCCAGAAACTCGCATACACCCCTGCGCTTGCGTCTCTGGCATGCAGACCAGTCTTCCTCGCACCTGTTGGTGTGGCCGCCTACAGAGCACAAAGAACAGCAATGGCGATGCTTGCTACGCTTGTATTCTCGACCACAACCAGGCACCTCACAGACACGACCACGACGAGGCTCAATGATAGTCTTCATCTGAGGCTGTTGAGGCTCGCGCCGTCCTGGGTTGTCTGAGTCGTCAGGAGGTTGCGCCGACCAGGCTTGTTTCGCCAGCCAACAGCGCCCTCTGAAGCTGCAAAACGCATGCCACGAGCATCGCCAGTCAGCCCAGCCATGACCTCAGAGCATAGAGCTACACGGGACAAGCAGGCTGTGAATCAGGCGTCTGCAGTGATGCGATGCATTTGGGGCGGCCAGAATGTTCCGCTGCATGATTGGCTTAGCATTGCAGCGCAGCACGGCTTTCCCTTGGCCGAGCAAGTGCAGGTACCCCTCCTTCTGGTATCCCCGGAAAGGCGCAACTGACGTACACATCTCAACTGCACTTGAAAGAAGAGTAATGTAGTAGCAGCGTACAGGCGGATATAGCAGGGGGGAGGGAGGGGCCACTAGCTTACTGAGAGGTCTGCATCCTCCTCATTCTGACGCTGAAAATAGAACTGCACCGTCTCGGGCCCACATTGACAGAGAGTGATGCCCTCCGGGAGAAACTGCTCTAGCAGTGCCAGCAATTCACTCTCCTCCTGTGCAATGGCTTGCATGTGCATGGGCAGTGACAGCGACCTTGCCATGCTGCAGTGCCGACCTAGGCACTAGGCTATACTTACTCGTCGGACGGCCTAGGTCGGCCGTTTGATGGAACTGCACATCAGGTAGTGCAGTTCAGCGCCCGCCAGGAGCTTACACCTTTCCCGGTTCGGTTGCAGAATCGCACCAATGTCTGCTATGTCAATAGCACGCTACAGGCTCTGCTTTGGATGGCGGAAGTTTCGGGCACCACTTGTGGTAGCCTGCAGCCAGGACGGCGTATTATGAGCACGCCTAAACCCTTGCATCTGCCAGACTGTTTACCGCTGCGCCACTTGTTTGCCAGCTGGTGTGAAACACATCAGTTGCATCAACAACAAGATGCAGGAGAGTTTTTGGCTCACTGCCTGTACATCGCACAGGCTGAGGCCTGGCAAGGAACATGGGAGTCTAGATTGGATAATCCTCATCGGGTTGTTGATTCAGGCACGCTCCTGCAGGCCATCACCCTGCCAATGGAAGGCCAGGGGCTGCAAGCACTTTTGGACAAGTGGCACGGCCAATATGCCCTCCATGCCGTGAGAGCACACAGCGGCCTAGTGTTCATGCAGCTTCAGCGTTACACTCGTGCCGGCAGCAAGAGTCATTCCCAGTTGCGCATTCGGCCAGGCGACTCAGTGGCTCTCCCGGTGTTTGAGGGGCATGAGGGCCTTGGGGTACGTCATGAGGCCTTCACCATCGTGGCTATTGTGTATCACCCCACGTAGTGGCCATTATAAGACAACAAAGCACCCCAAAAAGGCCAAGTCCAAGGATCTTATGCAGGTAGATCACAATGCCTATCTGATTGGCCTCATGCGAAATTCATTGTAGTACAGTCCAGGGCCGCAGGGAGGGCCCGCAACCACAACACTCCCTGCCGATCAGAGCCTCTCGTGACGCCGAAGCGCGTGTTCACGAGCCAGCAAAAGAAAGGCTCCATCGATTCAGCATTGTTCTTTTCTCCATTTGCACACATGTACACTACCGCAGCTGCTCCGGCAACCGCTCCGAGTGGAGAGCTAGTGGGTCTAGGTCTGGCCCACATGCGCGTAGGGAGCGCGCCTCTCCAATACCAGTGAAGGCCTCACTTTGCGTTCGCACTCTTGTCTTGCATAAGCATATACGGGCACTGTGATCATCCATCGAAGCAGTGTAGCTGCCGACCGTTTTCGCCCGCAGCAATCCCTCTTCGGCTAGACTGCGGGCCGATCCGGTAGGTGGCGTTACTCAGCGCAAAGAGGGTGGAGTTGGCACACTGCTCATGCGCACCACGCGCCCACATAAGCGACTCTGGGTAAGGCTCTAGGGCCGTCGCCAGCCGTTCCGACGGCACGGGAACCCGACATGCAGCGGAAAATCTGAGTCAGCGCGCCAATAAAAGTCCTGCAGGACACTGGAGGAAGCCAAGGTACGCCCACACCGTTGCCACCATGGCCCGTTCTGATCTCGACGGGTCCAGTCGCAGTACGGTACTGCCAAATATGATTCCTCCAGTGTCTTGGCGAGGGGTGATTTGTGCGCCCTCTCCGGCCTCCAGCGTACGCCCTTGAAGCTTCACGATCGCGTTGCCACTGAGTGTTTTCATGGCCTCGTAGCATTGATCGCTGGCCCTTCCCCTCAGGCTCGCTGCAGCATCATCGGCACCACTTCCATCGTGTACTTCTCCTGCAGGTGCAGCTGCTTCGTGGAGGCGAACTTGGTGAGGACACCCTCCTTCGGCAGGTTCTCCACCAAAACGTCGATCAAGCGGAGGGCCTCGCTGTGTTTGAGTGGAGGACAGTCCGCCACCACCTGCTTCTTCTCCTTGGGGTCCCAGGTGTGGTAAACCCAGGCCGGGTTCAGCGCCGACTCCGTCTCCACACGCCACCCCACTGAGTGGCATCTCTTCAGCTTCTCCTCGTCCTGCATCACTTGCTCGGCTCGCTCGCGGAGGTCTTTCATCATGGAGAGGGCCAGGATGGTCTTCAAGGCCGTCTTTACTTTCCCCTGCGTGTAGAGGTCCACCCATTCCTGGGCAACTCCGTGCAGCATTGCCACGCAGCCCAGCTCGGACGCGTCGCAGAAAGCGATAAAGCCCACGTCCGGCCGAAGCCTCATGAGCTCTTGCTCGTGCCGTACGGCGACCTTCACCAGACTCTTGATGAGTTCTTGAGTCTGGTGACTCTCTCCGGCCGTCCCTTTCGGCTCCTGCCCTGTGCTCTGCCACTGGCGCTTGCCGCGGTTGCCCTCGCCCCACGACTCCCAGGAGCTGTAGGACGGTCCTTTTCCTTTTGCCCCGTCCTTCCTCCACTTCTGTGGCCGGTCTCCGTCCTCCTGCGCCTCCTCCGCTGGCGTCTCCTTGGACTTCTCGGCTCCCGGTCGAGAGGCTGCTTTCCCCATTACCACTTCCATCTCCTGGCGAGCCAGCTCCGCCTGGGCAGCATCAGAGGGCCGGTTCAGGAAGACACTGGCAAGAGAGGCTTGAAACGCGGCAATGCAAGTGGTAAGGTGACGACTTGCGTTCTGAGTGGAGGCCCCACACAGTAGAGGCAGGGATTGGCAGCTGTTAGGCCCAAACTTCTGCATTGCGAAGCCGCTGCATGCTGGTGCTGCCAATACTCTGGATGCATGCGACGCAGGTGTTGCTTCAGGCGCGAACCCCACTGACCACAGACAACGCAGTGCTGACGGAGTGTCTTGTTTGTGTCTGAGGATTTCACTACCTGCCTCCAGTCGGTGCGAACCTGCTGTACAAAAAGGTCGTCTTGCATAAGGATCGCATGCACATCAGGACTGGGTGTCACCTGCAGAGACTGACACCTAGTCAGCTCCGCCCGCTGCACGGGTACCTGTGCCGCAGCAGCGGTGGTGACACCTGAAACAGTCTTCCCTGGCTGGACCTGACCCACACACCCTGATTTGATATGCTTTTTCAAGGCTTCTACCCTGGTAAAGACCCTTAAGCATAGTTTGCACTGAGGCATGCCCTTCACCGAACCTCTAGCATAGCTAGCAGCATCCAAGACTCCCGCTCCCTTCCTAGCATTTTGACCCTTATAGCCGTGTTTCTTAGCCTGATGAGTGCGCATTATGTGAAGTGAGGGAAAGTACTGACCGTATTCGGGGCAGGCTACTCCTATTTCAGTGTCATGCAATTCATCACTGCGCTCGAGGTCGGCTGGCGAGCCGGGTGCTCGCAGGACAATACTCTGCAGGTCAGCTCGGATCGCTGACAACCATTGGCTACTGACAGCAGGACCAAGTTTCACGATCCTTCGCTCCAAAGTACGGTCAAGCACAGCCTGTGGGGACTCAACGCCCAGCCTCAATCGAAGGGATGCCGTGCTTTCCTTGGTCAGGTGCACCGGTGATCTAGCAATCGCTCTTAAAACCCTGGAGTCGAATTGTTCCAGTTTTCTAAGAACAGCATAGTTAACCCCTACTGCGTGCTGACCATAGAAAAGACAGCTCCTGACACAGGCGCTATACAGACGTACGCGCTGACCAAGCGTGAGCTGCCGATGGTGCAGAACCCGGGCAAGTCGATGACGATTACTCAGTGCAGCCTGAACTCTATGCTGACATGTTTGCAATTCAAAGTTCCCATAGGAGGCGACGGTGCCTAAGTAAATCATTTTGTCTACAAGCGGGATCTGCAGGGGTTCGCGCGGGGTCCCGACATGAAGGATGTTGCCCGTCTCCTGGCGACTCCGATGGCCTCTGAGCCAGCGCGCCGCTGCGCTTCCTTTAATCCTGACCACTAGTTGTGATTTGCTGGGTTTACCTGCATTCCAAATTCACGAAAGACTTGAAAGGTAACCCTGACGCACACCAGGAAGAAGCGCAGGTCATCCGTCGACTCCACCTCCCATGAGAGGTGGGTGTCGTCGGCGAATAATGTCATCGCCGCTTGGGCCCAAGCAATGCTTGTGCGCTGTGCAATTGTATCGAAGATTAGGCATGTAAAGAGGATTAAAGAGGGCAAAGATGTACGGGCTTAATGTGCAGCCCTGTCGTACGCCCCGCATCATACTGAAGTCTTCGCTGCTGCCTTTATGGGTTACTCGATACCTACACTGCACGTGGAGCGCAAGCACGGCCTGTTGTAGCGCCTCAGGCACCCCGGCTCTCTGCAGTGATTGCTGCAACGCATGGCGCGGTACGCAATCGAACGCTCGACTTAAGTCTAATCCCAACATAACCCCTCCAAAGCAGCACGACCGTCTGCGGCCGGCTCGTCTGGAATGCACGGAATCTACAGACTCTTTGATTCTGTCTCTAACCCGCCTGCACAGTATGCGTACTGCGGACGCGATGGCAGATAATCCAGCGTGGTCTCTTGCAGTCGCTGCCTAATTGCGTTAGCCATCCCGGATCTTGGAGTCCTAGGCGCCTAAGGTCGGCCGGCCTACGGCCGGGTTTATTGGGTTTGGGAAGCAAAGCTAAGGTGCAATTGGCGACCTCTGGTGGATACATCTGCGCGGTCCCTTCGCTGAGATTGATTTTGGGCAGAAATAAATCCACGAACTCAGTGGGACATAAGAGCCAGATCTCGGCTGGTACGCTATCTGGTGGAACGGCCTTGCCTCCCTTCAATGATCCCACTGCTTGGATTAGCTCCTCTGCGCTGAAGTGTGCCACCTGCTGATGCGGCAGCTCATACGGCTGTTCGCTGCTGAAGGCAAGCTTAAAGTGCTGAAAGATAGCATCGAATTCAGCTCTTGGCGCGAGTAGCTGCCCCTGCTCGCCACGTATACGGACCGGGTTTCGGCGCTGCTTGGGAGCCAACAGATTGACCGTACGATACACCGCTCCCAGGTCATGCCTACGAGCTGCGTGCTCAGCCTCAACGATCCTATCCTCAAACCAGGCTCTACGGGCGGCACGACTAGCAGCTCTAAGTTGCCTACTAGCTCGAGGCACGCAATCCAACGGCTTGGCGAGCTCCACGCATGGCTGCTTGTGTGGCCCACATGCAGGGCTTCAACTGCTTGCTTCACTTCAGAGGCTTGGTAAGGTTTAGGAGATTTGTTTTGTTGGGGACCAGGAGGGAATAATCTTTTACAGTGCGCAAGTATGCTCCTATTCATATCCTGCACTCGGGTAGTAGGCTTAGCTTCGGCAAGAAGTTTCATTACCTCTGCGCGCAGCTCCTGTGCCTTTGCATCCATGCTATGCATGGATTCCCTCAGTGCCCGAAGCGAAAATCGCTGTTGCACGGGTTTACGCCTCCCAAACGTCCAGACTGCACGCCACGGTATGGAGGCAACTAGTGCATGATGTCTGGGACCCTGCCTCCAGGGCGCAAGGTCGAAGACGTATGGGCACGTCCGTCGTGCCAGGGCGTCTATGAGAACAGCCTCAAGTTCATTATCCCTCGGTTGATATTGTTTCAGAACTCCTCGGCCTACCAGTCCTGGAATGGGCTGGCATCTCGTGTTCAGGTCTGCTCCAAGCACCACCATGTTGCGTCTGGGGATGCTATGTAGGAGGCGACTCAGTTGGTGCCAGAAGTGGCTGCGAGACTCCGCGATTTTGGCGTCAGTGCTGTTCCAGACCCACTGATAACCTGCAATAATATCAAACGTCACCAAGGGGCTGCTGCAGCGTACTTGAAGTAGTCGGCCTGGAATCCAGGCGCAGTAGGAGGCCCCCTCGGGAGGCATTATCTTACCCGAAATAACCACGCCCACGCCACTATAGCGCTGCTTAGCGTTGGCCGTAACGAAAAAGGTCCAGCCCGGGATCTTCCAAGAACCCTCCTCTCGACCGCATCCATGATACAGTTCCTGAAGAATAACCACCTCTTCTGCACACTTGTGCTGCAGCCAGTGACACAGATTGTTGTAGACCTCTGCAGAAACTCCTCCAGCGTTAAAGCTTCTTACTTTGATTCTCGGGGCCACAGGCCTTCCCGACTTTGATGAGCTTGCAGTTGAGATTGCCCGGTGTGGAGGTAAGGTTTCCTCCGTGCCAGCCTCTGCTTGCTGAGTGGTGCCCAGCTCTTGCGCCGTATGCCAGCGCCCTTTGTAGTAAGTCCCTCCATGAACTTCGGCTCGCCTTCCAGCTCGCCTGAAGGCTCTTTTCCTTTGCTGATTGTACACTTCAGGTTTACTAGCAGTCCCTCCAGTGCGTTTCGAGGCCGCCTGTGGAAGTGCCACTGGGCGAACAACTTGCGAGCCCTGGGTGGAAAGGGACTCAACCCTGGGGTCTACGAGATCTCTGCGATCGTTCGAAGTCGCGCTTGCATAGGTAGCGATGGCTGCCGGAATTGGGACCGGCACAGCTGGATGTTCTCCATAAGATCAGACTAAAGCAGAATGAACAAAGTCACCACAGGCGCAATCCGCAAGGCCATGTCGTGAACCGATCTAACTGCTCTTTTTCGCTCCAGCCGAGACCCTTCGTAGTTATAGTAGCGGTAGTAGTAGTAGTAGTAGTAGTAGTAGTAGTAGTAGTAGTAGTAGTAGTATTAGTAGTAGTAGTAGTAGTAGTAGTAGTAGTAGTAGTCTGAGGCTCTCCACAGGGAGAGGTACCCACTCTAGATGCAGGCCAAGGGAAGCGTTCGATACGCTTTCCAAGCTGGGGACACCGTCCATGGCAAAATCAATGCGACCCAGATCCAGCAGCAGGAGGAGCTCAATGAGATCCTCAAAAAGGGCGAGGACAAATCCTTGGCATTTGTTCCACCATGGCCTTCTTCATCGTATGAACGACCGAGGAGACAAACTGCACACTTTCTACGGCGACTCCCTCGTCAAGGTCACCTGGGATAGCCTCCCGGAGGCCACACGAAAGCTGCTGTGACGTGGCTCCAGCGCCCGATGAGCGGCTACCGCGTCCACTTCTTTCTGAAAGCGTTCGAATTGGGAAAAGTCATTGGACACTAGTTCAACGAGCTGATGGTCAAGCCGAAGAAGTACTCCCAAGGCTACCTTTCTCCCTGGGAAAGGAACAAGTCCCGACATCCGACCGGTTTATCCGGGATGCTCAAAGACTTGCAGGAAGCCCAAGGACGCGAGTTCAGACCGCTATTCCGCGACATCAGATTCACTCGCCCGGATCCTGAGGACAAGCGCGACAGGAAGTCTAAGTCCGATGAATGCTCGGAAAGGGATGTATGCTTGGAGACCGGGTATGTCAGGGACGACTTCTCCTTCTTTTCTCACTGGTGTGATTGCCGACGCCTACGGCCAGGATTTCTTCACGAAGCCGCACGACACGGAGGTCGTCGCAAGTATCTAAGTATATGGTCACCACCGAAGAAGGCTATCAGCTTTACGACTTGCCTCTGAAGCAGCCTTTCAATGGACCGTATATCTTGGCCGTCCTCGAGAAAACACTCCAAGGTACGCAGGAGAAGGGCTTCACGAGCAAATTCGCTCGAAAGGCCCATAGGGACCTGGCTGCCTATGAGTCTACGCGAGCTCAACAGGCCGAAATCTTCGAGGAGACCTCATGGTCGAAGAGATTCTCGAGAATTTTCGGCTACTCCGATGGACACCTCCTGCAGTTCCAAGGACCCACCAGCGGACTTATGGCTGAAGAGGGCACCGGTGCACCCATGGAGACCGATGCTCCAGAAGGCTCTTCTCAGGGAAAAGCGTCTGGGGTCAAGGAGGGCAATCAGGGAGGGGAATCGGATCCTACCAAGGACGTGCACATGGAAAACGCTGGAGAGTCAAAGGAGGAAGGCTCACCACAGGGTGAGGAATCCATGCCTGATATTTCTCCCGGAAAGGATGTCAAAGAAGACGACGATGAAGATGAAGTTCTACATGATCAAGGCATTTGGGGGAAAACCAAGGCCGTCGTCGATCCGGAGAAACTCGCAGAGGCCACCAGGACTGCTTGCAGTGCAGAAGCGGAAAGCGAACGAGCGTTCGACAACCTGGAGGCCCAGAAGGACAAAGAAGGACTTCTAGGGCCGTGTGCGCGCACGCCGTCGCGCGCACTTTGGCGCCATCTCAAGAAGGACTTCTTTACACTCCGGAGTTTGCCGAAGATTGGGAAAGACACCACAGCATCGAACGGACCAGTCCGCTTATGCGATAGGCGGGTCAGAAGTATGGCCACGGCCAGAATGGTCTCTACCATGATTCGGTGACGACGGATCATGTCGGTGCTTTGTTCCTCCACATCTTCGACAGAAGTATGCGCTCAACGAAGCAGGGCTATTTACTTCGATGATTAAGATGGACCCGATTTACACCCGCCGTCCCTCACGGAACGACGTGATCTTCAGATCCGGGGATGTGCGATCTACTCTTGATGATCGCCAGATGGAGGTCCCGTGCTTCCGCGCTGGAGGTGATGGCCGCTCTCATCGAGAGGTCAAAAAGCTCGAGGTGCAGCGCATGCACCTATTCCGGCACACACGAGCAAACAAAGTATACTGCGCGGATTGTCAACCTCGGCGACATGTCGACGCAAGAAGTCAGCCCCAAGTGTACTTGCAGACAACATCGAATACGACTCAACTGAGGTGAGCCGCGGTTCCCTGATCAAGTCCATCGCTCAGGCCAAAGCTCATGTGTTCACGCTTTGTGAAGCAGGGAAGATCATCAATGCCGATGAAATGAAATTCCTATACAGTCGCGGATGGCGAACTATCTGTAACTATCTGCAACAAAGGCGGAGATCTTCTTGTCGGTTGCCGTACCAACAGAGTTGGATCATCGATGGTACAGTTGGCAGGCTCGACACAGGTCGGGGTAGCCCACCATCATCTCCCATGTGCATACATGGTTGTGGACATTAAGTACGGCAAGACGCTTCCTGCAGGTCAGAGCGGCAATCGCGGGGACTTTCCCGATGCGTCTCTAACAACCCCGTTGACCAGAGCCGGCAGCTCTTCTATTAGAGTTTGCGTCTTTCATCTGGAAAGCGGTGTTGCTGCTGGCAGGATTGCCCTCGCCCAAGAAGCGCTCGCCACGATGTTTACAGATTGCCTGAAGTATCAGGTGGATCTTATCGGAGGAGGTGCCAATACGGCCTACCGTGCATCTGGCAGGAAGCAGGGTTCTGCTGACATCAGAGGCGGAATGTATCAGAGCGTCTTGGACTACTTCTTGGAGGCATGGTCCGAAAGCGACAAGTGTTTCCAGTTATGCTGTCCGAAAGTACAACCTGTGACCGCCAATTCTTTCTGTTTGCTGAAGCAGTACGAGGATCAGTACAGGGATTGCACCCAACAGGATTGGAACACTTTTCCCAACTTGGAGCCGATCACCGCTACAGTCTTTGAATGGGGACATTCCGTGGATGATACGCAGTGGGCCGAAGCAACACCTTGTAAGAGGGAGTTCAAGGTCAGCGTGTCCGAATGGGTCCTCAATTCCACTGCAGCCGCCTACATGCTCAACGACCGGGATTACGACAGCCATACTCCTCTTCTCATCGAGGTTCACGCGAACCAATATTCGGGAGTAATTACGGACGAAAGCTATATGAACCTTAACCCTGATAGCATCAAAGAGTCTGCGGACTGAAGGAAAGCTGCCGGGTCATCAACCGACCCAGCTCCAAGGGCAAGCTCTCCACAGGGAGAGGCAACTCCTCGCACTACCACTTCTGGTTCTCAACGTCCTGCTGAACCCGCACATCCTCCGAAAGGCGGAAAGCACGGTGGCAAGGCCGGCGACAAAGAAGGCAAGTCCTCCACAGGCTCCAAGGGCACTGACTCGGTTACGACTTCATCTCAGATGCGGAGGTCATACACCTTGACTATGATCCTTCGAATCCAGTACCTCCTTTTGACGTGGACCCTTCTTTTCGTTACGTGTCTCAGACCGAGGAAACTCAGCCCTGGTATTATCATCATGATGATCCTCTGCGCATGGCTTGGGACGAGCAAACTCGACGTTGGAGAAGGGGCATGTACGACCCGACTGAAGAAGTGGATTGAGTGCTGAAAACCCTTTTAACTGGTGGCGGCCGGCGGTGGTGGTGGTTGCGGCGGCGGCGGTTGCGGCGGCGGCGGCGGCAGCAGTGGCGGCGGCGGCGGTGGCGGCGGCGGCGGCGGTGCGGGCGGGGGTGGTGGTGGCGGCGGCGGGGGGGGGGGCGGCGGCGGCGGCG
>CAJNDV010021002.1:39710-64867 GCA_905221635.1 Symbiodinium sp. CCMP2456
GTCGTGGGTCGTGGGTCGTGGGTCGTGGTCGTCATCGTCGTCGCAATAGCAGCAGCAGCTGCAACAACAGCAGCAGCAGGAGGAAAAAGATGAGAGCAGCAGCAGCAGCAGCAGCAGCGGCAGAGCAGCAGCAGCAGCAGCAGCAGCAGCAGCAGCAGCAGCAGCAGCAGCAGCAGCGGCACTACTTACTAGTTGCAGGTGCCCATTCGCCTGCCACACTGCCTGCCAAACGTCTTGATCTGAAAGGCAGTTCCACACGCCGTCCGAGGCCAGGACGACAGCCCAGTCCTTGAAGCCCCCAAACCCAGATCTTCCAACCCGTGGACCCCGCTATCAATCTCCCCAAGCAGAACTCGAGTCCCCTTCGGTCCTCCGGCTCGAGCGTATGGACCATCAGCTCCGGCTCAGCGATGACGAGAGGCCGCGGCTCCTGTGCTTCGAGCTAAGGGCTTTGCTGAGGGCGTGGCTTTGCCCTAGTATAGGAATTAAAAGAAAGCTTTCGTTGCGAATTTCGCGCTCCAGCCGCTCTCGCCTCAAAAGCTGCGTGGAGGCAAGCGCATGCTCGGTCTTCTGTGTCCGTGCGCTGCAACCCCCTCCCCGGCCGCTCCTTAAGCTCCAGGTCTCCGAAGGATCGGGAGGTGGAAAGAAACCTCGCACAACACACACAACGGCTGGTGAATCGAGCGCTGTTGTACACCACAAGACATGCGGAGACCAATGCGGCGCGGAGCCATTGGCCGTTTTTTTTGCCAACCCGGTGTGTGCCGCAGGGCGTAGAGATGACGATGCCACCAGCTTGCTGAATGCGGGCCGTCTCGTCGGGCCGCTCGGGCTTGTGATCCTGCAAGAAGCTCGGTCCGACGGTACTGGGAACTTCCTGGAGCGGTCCTGGGTCAAGCGGATCGCCTTGCGCCCACGGAGGAGCACGGCCCGGCAGTCCCCGCAGTTTGCCACGAAGAGTTTCGTGCAGCCACCGGGTTTGCAGCCTTCAGGTTTTTATGGCTTTCCCTTATCCGGATTGCGCTGGTCTTCGACACCGCAACTTCTCCAAAACTGCTCCCAACCCCAAGCGCTTAGCTTTAGGACCGGTGAAAGCATCCCTCGCTAAAGCATGCAAACAATGCAGGCTGGTAGACTCAACACAGATTGCTGCAAAACCGGGCACCTGAACCCTGACTGGCGACCTTCCCAGTGCAAACCCAGCTTCCTACTTTTCGGCCTTCAACCAGGGATCGTGTGGACGGCCCTTCGTCCTCAAAGCCATGGGCCAAGAGTGCCACCAGACCCGTCGAGCCGTCGTTCAGGTGCCTGCTTTCTACCGGACTGCAAGAGTCAAGCAAGCAAAAGCGGGAAGGTGTGTACTGCTACACCACATGAGATCTACGAGTAAGTACCTTGTTCATGACAGTGGATTCGACAGTGGATTCGATTGAACCGACCTATCTGTCATTCCTGCAGCAGTCCTTACCCCGTGGAACGAAGGCAAGGTGCAAATCGCGTGCTTTTTGCAGGTATTCGGAGTCCGTCTGCACGAAGGCGTTACGACATGCGACTTCGATCAGCTTCTCCTCCTGTGCATTCTCTCCGCTGCGGTCCACTCTCTTCAAACGCGCAAGGCAAGCGACCTGTCAGGGCGCACAATCCTCGCTGGGAGTCAAGGCGTTGATACCTCCAAGCTGCTGCGCCAGACCCAGGTAGCCTCGGTTCTCGAGACTTCAGAGGGGGCCACTGTACGCAACTATGCGACTCAAATTGACACCCCGCGGCTCTCGCGGATCAGCTCGGGAAGGCGTTGCCTCACGAAGTCCACGCAGTGCTGCCCGCCATGTCCATCAAAGACTCCAGCCAGGAATCCGAGATCGTAGAGATCACAATAAACCAAGCGGTCTTCGTTCACCGCTCGTCCGCCGATGCTTGTGTTCACACCGCACTCTAAGCCAATTTGGTCCGGGTCCGTGGGGCGAACATCCGTACAGCCATGCTGGACATTATCTTTGGGCTTGTCCGGATCCAGAAAGGAGACGATCCGAAAGACCACACGGGTGCCGTGCATGAGACCGCCTGGTGTCGCCGGGACGCAGTTCCGGTTCAGGGCCCCACCCACTGGGATGAAGACCTTTCTGCCATCCTCCGCATCGATGAGACCCGTCTGACGCCTCCCGTTGTACCACCGAATGTTGCCATAGCACTGCTTCCGCGGGGAGCGCTTGCGCGGAGACTTGTGCGGCGAGCGCGAGCGAACCATTCTTTGGCAGTTCCGGCTCGTGCTCCTACTTTGGTAGCCTGCTAAAAGACTCTATTAAACCTGCCATCGCCGTGACATCACGCCAAGCAGCCTTGACGTGCATACTTCGGGTAGAAGGGGTATACACACAAAGTGGGTCATCAGAACATGATTCAAGCCAGCACTTGCTTATTTCGCTCTTTCAGTGGGTGCTTGAAGTTTTGAAAAGCTTCATGGACCACCTTGCTGCAAGATCGGATGGCTGCTGTGAGGCAGCACTTCGCAAGAGACTTGCTTAAGGCTCCCAACTCGCAAGCCTCCCACGGAGAGGCTTGCGAGGACTCACCTGTCTAACTTCAGTGAGGGTCCTCGGTCAGACGTAGGGTGTGGATGAAACTATTGCCTGCTGATTTGGGATCCCCAACATTCCGAGATGTAACCCGTTGCGAGCCGCCCTGATTTGCAACAGGCGTGGCGCCAAGTTCGGCAACTCGCACTCCTGGTGAAACATCTTGCCAAACTGTCATGCACTTTCCGACACACGAGACAATGTCATGAACCAATTTGCTGATTGAAGCTTGAGCCTTCCTCGGAGTCTTCGTGTGCAGAAGTCAAGAACTAACGAGGTGCCGCTTGCCGGAGTTTGACGGGTTGGGGTGGTGCTTTCCAGTGCGCTGTGCGTTTTCGCAGAGACTGCCGCAAAGAAAAGCAACATGTAGGCTTCTCAAAGATGGCTGGAAGGGAGGGACCCTGCTCTGCAAAGCGGACGAGCCGCTGAGCCGAAATGTCATCACGCGACAGATGCTTTCTCAACGACGGCAAGTTTCCTAACTTGTGATGTAACTTTCAAACGTCGTCAAAACCCGCTTCTGTCGGCACCCGTGCTACATGAGTAAGCGCTCTCAAGCGGATCGCGCAGTGGAGGAGCTGGAGGCAGGCTGCACAGAACCTCTTGGCTCAGAAGATCTGACGAGCTTGACCCGGATGCATGCAACAGTTTGCCTTGAGATCTCTGCTTGGCAATCCACACAATATCCCAGTTTCGGCAATGCATCTACCCCTTCATAGAAGCAAGCCCGAAACTTGGGAGTGCAAGCAACGCGCATGTCACTTCTGCATTGCAGGAGTATCGCCGATGCTGTCTCACATCCTACATCGCACTGGATGCAAATTCACCACAAGCAAGAGAACTCTTGGTCCAATCCTGCCTGGTAGCCTGCGTTCTGAAGCCCACCTCATAGAGGCTCCACAAAACTGCTGGCCCGAAATTCGGGGCAGACTACAAAGCTGTGTAAAATCCGGTGGGTTGACTCGGTTCGTGGCGTTGTAGTTTGGGGTCGTCGAGTCGTAGACTATGCTATTCCCACATGTTGTAACCAAGCAGCTGCAGCACTCTCTCCAGGCATTTATGAGTCGCAATCAGCCCTCTTCGTGGCCTCATTCTCTGCTTCACAGTGCCTTGATTCCTGGGATGTGAGCTGTCATTGCCGAGCGGAGGCGCAGGAAGACGTGAGGCACTGGACCTTGAGAGCCACACGAGGATGTGGCTTCTGGCATATCGAATGGGCTGCAGAATATTCCGGAGCTGTTGCTCAAGCCAGTCTGGCATGGCATGCCCTAGGTCGGAGTTAAGACTTTTGGACCTCTTCTCAGAAGTGCAGAAGCAAAGTCACGATGATGCCGAGAGAATCATCATCACAGTAGGGTCAAACGCGTCATTTTGATGCTATGGAGATAAGCTCCACCCTGCCACCATCAATGATACGGTAACAGCGTCATAGAACAAACATGTAACTGGTGGGTCAGCCAGTACTGAGCTGCAGGAGCATGTGCTTTCTAGATGGGTACCGTGCGGCCTCGGTATCGCAATCCCTTCGCCACTGATGGGTTTGCCCACGTTTTGGCTGAAGCTGGGTTTTTGCGGGATCAAGGGAAAGGCTCTTCATCTTCCTGTCCTCAAATTGTCATGGTACGGCGCAGCCAACAAGGAAGCACTTCGCGCTGCAACGGGCCCGGACCCGGAACATCTCCAATCCAAGTCGATCCGTCACCACAGAAACTTCATGGGAATATGATAAAGCCTGAAGCCCATCCAAAAAAAAACTGTGAAATGAATACTGAAATTCCCTGAGGTGCCCTGCCGTGAGGGCTCTCCGTGCGACTCGGACAGAGCCTTCAAATCGCCCAGCCCTTGTGCCTTGAAAGCTAGGGCTCGCAGCCTGCCAGCACAGCTTGCGACCCGCCTCCGCTCCCAGGGAGCGCTTGACGTTGAGGAACGACTCCACCAGCATGGCATTAGCCTGGCTCGGGCTTCGGTTTCTTTCGAGAGTGCTGGCGGCTTTGGGTATGCGGGCATACAACTCCAAAGAAACCGCTGCAGACCTGGACTTCGGGCGTGTTGTGCGCGTGTGGTGGTCGCTGTTCCAAAACCCGCACGTGAATGTGCACGAGGCTTGTACGCCTGTCCTACAACTGTGCCACCTCCTGGCCAGTTTTCTCACGGTGGAAAGGCATCCCGGTGATGCTTTTGCTGGTGTGCAGCCCTTCGGACTTGTGGTACAGAAGCGTCAGTGGGCATGCAGATCCTGCGCTTCCACAAACTCGCGCTATATTGTGGTGCACATGTTGGTGACATCTCTACATGCAACATCCATAGTGGACAATGGTATTCTCGCTTTTTCTCGGATGGGCCACAATCCCCACATGCTAGCTCTGCCTTCGAACATGCAAAGGTCGAAGGAGCGCCAGTGGCTTTTGACAAGAAGGCTACGTTGTCGAGGCTGTCACGTCATGATTCCGAGTACTGAAAGCGAGAACTGAAACGACGACGACGAGATGATGATGATGATGATGATGATGAAGAAGAAGAGGAAGAAGATGATGAAGATGATGATGATGATGATGGTGGTGAGGATGAGGATGATGATGATTATAATAAAAAAGATGATAGTTATAATGGTGAGGATGATGCTGATGATGGTGATGGTGAGGATGATGAGGAATTGTGATGATGACGATGATGGTGCTGATGATGGTGATGATGGTGGTCATTATTGTTCTTAGTATGATGATGACGATAAGAACGATGTTGGCCGTGATAATAATGATGATGATGGTAAATATGATGACGATGATTGAAACTGTCCGAACTTAACAACAGTCATAGTCGTACTCTACCGTGGCATGCGAAGAATGACGAGGGGGAATCCTGCTGAATGATGAAGGCTCGACACTGCATGAGCTAGAAATGGAGTAGACTAGAGCCATGCCACTTCCTACAGGTCGGCGTACGTGCACGAAACTGCAAGGGCAACAACACTGCTCACGAAGCTCTGAGTGATGATGATGATGATGGCCCTGAAAGTATCTTCAGACTTGGTACTTAATGATGCCAAGAGTCATCACTACAATCATAACGATACTAGTAAGCTAACGATGAACAAGCCAAAAAGCCCACTGACGAACAACGCGGACCAATGAATTCCATACGGCTCTGCAATCGTTATTTGTTGGACGAATCCGAGGCATGAAGACAAAGTTCAATGTATTTGTGCGACTCCACACTTAGAGCTCATGTTGCAACTTTATCACCAATACGACCGGGTAATGAGACTCTGGGATCTTTGTGCACTCTGTGCATTTGATGTGCAGAATGGTGGCCAATTCAGCAAGCTTTCAAGCCCCAAAGAGCACCTGGTCGACCTCAGGATCAATCCGATCCAGCCGATCCAGCTCGCTCTGTGGGACTCTCCGGTAACGCTGCTCCTCAACAACCTGTCATGCCCGAAGCAATGTTGCAAGTGCAGCTCTGTAGCAGTGCCGTGGAAACGCATCAATGCAAAGTCCTGTCAAACCCGCCATGTTCCAGGCCCTGCACGGCCATGTCAAGACATTCCGTGAAGCTTTCAAGGGCGCAGTGCTGTGTCCCAAAGTCGCCCGATCCCTAAATTAAAGCGAGACGGCCGAAACGGTCCAGCGAGCTTCGAGCAACGGCGACAGCCGTGGCCTCCACAAAATGGATCAACGGCCGGCACCACTAGACTTGCTAGCTCGCTTGCTAGCTGCAGGCCGTGAGACATCCTGGGCTCAGAACGACCACGCGGCGCCTGATGGAATCTGCCATCATCGCAGGCTTGCAAGCCATCTCCGATGTCCCTGTGCAACTTCGCTCTGTCTTTCGGGACTGGTTGGGGCAGGGCTAATGCTCCTACGGGTCATGAGAGGGGTCGCAGGGACTTGACTGAAACTGAACCCTGCTGCATTTGCACACATGTACTTACGTCGATCTGCGCTCGCCGGAAGCGTGTCTCGTGCATCGGGAGTCTCACGCAAGAAGTTCGGCCTTGACTGGCTGCAGATGGCGTGGCCTCGCTCTGCATATAGGCACCGGGCACAGAATTCATGGCCCCAGCACTAGCAAACGGCAAGATGCAGGGTTGCTAGTTCATGAGATCCGAATGTGCTGCTTGAGTGTGCATGTTTGCAGTACCACTTGTTCCTGCAGATGCCTCGAAAATTTGACACTGTGCAGGCCTGGCTCCTGGACCGCCAAGAAGGCGTGGTGGCGTGGCTCAAACCTGCAGCGGGCCACCAGGACCCCCAGAGGACCCCCAGGCTTCGCCTCAGCCTCCGGCTCCCGGAAACGCTCGGGGAGGCGGTTGCCACGGCGCTGGGCCCGCTCGGCGAAGCCGGAGCTGGCGCTGCCGGACACGGGCGGATCGGAGGACCTCAGCAAAATCAAGGTGTACCGAGCGGGCTCTGTGCCGTGGCCATTTCACCTGCGAGATCTCTGCCTGGTGTGCAAGACCGATGCCATGCGGCCGGTGTCCATCCGTGAAACTATCACTAGCTCGGCAGTACACACATCTTGCCGGCGGGAACTTGTTCAAGCAATGTCCCTGCCAGGGTGCGGCCCTTCTTGTTCGCAGGCGTACTGCCCGCAGACACCTTTGCAAATCGTGAGCGTGGTTAAGAACAAAGGTTTCCTCATCCTTAGCCTTTGCATAGCAGTGGCTGTTTTCCCATATATTTGGATGTGCATTGCAATGCTGTCGGGAACTAAACTTGGCGTTCAACGAGCTCTGGATTCCAGAGGGTCGGCCACTGTCTGGCTACCAGACATGAACTCCGGTCTGTCAGGAGGTCATACAGAAATCACTTTCTTCGCAGAGCAAACTTGCAGCGAAAACTCAGCTTTTGCAGGCCGCGCCCGCTCTGTTCTGCCACCAATGCATGTACTACAACCACACCAAGGAAGAAGAGAGTGACTCTGTTTCCGTGGGTCCCGGCTGTCCCGGGACCAAACGATCATCGTCAAACAGGTAGGGACTGCACCTGCGCCTCCATGGCCAACCGCTTGGCCATTGCCTGGCCAGGACCCATCGTTCCAGCAGAATTAATGTTGGAAACTAGATGTGAACCACCATCAGTGCATCTGAAGTGCTGCAGTAGTTACTGGGCACTGGGAACCATCTTCTTTTCCGTGTACCAGTGTACCCATGCTCGCCTCCAGCTGCTGTTTGGGAACTCCCAGCGGCGCAGGCCCTCTGGCCGGGGGTGGCATTCCTCCCAGCGTTCAGAAATGCGGTTGGCAGATCCGAGATCCGAAATTCCAACACTCCAATCCCATCTGTGACTGTGACGATGGTGGCCTACCATCAGCAAGGATCTGCAAATCCGTGCAGAAACTCTCCGAAGATACCGTAAAGGGCACAGAGATTTCTCAGAGTTACGGCTGCGGCCATGCCCGAGCCTCTTTTCGGTGCCAAAGCTTGTAGCAACCCCGCCGTGGGGAGTGCTGGGACTGCTGGGACCTGTCAGGGCAACCGACATAACTTGTAAACATCTAGAACTGAGAAGCTTGAGAGTTGATGGCAGGCCATACCGCAGTCTGGATGACTTGTCGAGGCTTCAGACGCGGACATGGCACTCTTGAGCTAAGCTCTCAGAACGATCAGCCAAACGTAGCCCAAACGATGCAATGGTGGGGTCGTTGGTAGCATGCAGATATGTGCAGAGCTCACCCGCCTGAACTTGTGGCGAGAAGGACAAGCCCTGCCAAGCAAGGGGAAGGTGAGAAAGCATCTGAGCTCGAAGGTATCCTTTCTGACGGCTATGGGAGTGGCTGGTAGGTACCCCAAAACGGGTAGTGCACAAAGGATCGACCCAGGCATCATGCTGCCAGGTCTGCAGAACTGATGGGTGTAAAGTGAAGCCCGTACGTTTCGGGGGGTTCGCAGGCTGTTACGGTCTGACCATGGAAATGGAAACCTCGGGAAATACGGCTGCTTCGGGGCTAAGCACGTCGACTTGCAACCCTCAGCCCGAGTCGCCGTGGCCAAGCCCAGGGTGGTGGTTGGAGCATAGGCCTCAGAGAAGTGCGAGCGACGAAGGACGGATCGGCCCGGCCCCGGGCCCGGGCCTCCACCACAGAAGCGCATCCGGGACTCTTCATGAAGGCTCAACAAGACGCTGCTGATGCTGGGTTTTATTCCGGGCTTCGCAGTGCTACTCATTGTCGTAGAACGAGGAAAATGTTATATGTATAACTTATATAACTGGAGATTTCATAGTTGCTGCACAGTTCCACGATGAGATCTTGCCGAGGTGCGTTGTAGAACCCGAACTGTCCTGCCCTTGATGAGGAAGTCTTGAATCTTCAACTGTAAAGCTGCTGTCATATACCGAATTCAGAGAGCTGTCTGGTGGTCGAGGGAAAAGTCACACCCTTAATATCAAAGGACCCGAGCCGACTCCAGTTTCTGAATGCCTAGGCTCCACCAGGAAAGCTTACTTTTTCTGAGCCGTACCGGCATTGGTGCAAATATTCCATCCTCCGTCTCGTGAAGCGGTTGGGGAAGGGAGGTGCGGGTGTGCAAAAGATGAAAGCACCAGAGCAGCAAGGACGGCATTTCATGCCTGATCGAAGGCATCAAGTCTTGTTGAAGGCTTGTGGCAGCCTACAAAGCCAGGCGTAGCAGTACTGGTACTGGTCCCATTACTAGCTCTAACAATGCCACAGTACCAGATGATACTTCGAACTTCCCTTATTGCTGTGCAATGTGTAGCCTTGAGCCGCTGAACTATGGAACTTCCGCGAGGAGTCCCTGACGGCGGACGACAAAACCCAACCCCAAATGTCAATTAAACCACAGAAGCCTCAACCCGAAAACCTCAGAACCCGAAACGGCGCGGAAGCTGGGTCAGCTTGAAACTGTTGTTGTTATTAATATTAGTATTACTATTGTTGTTATCATGAATAAAGTTATTCTGGTTATTGTTATCGTTATTGATTTAATTTGGGTTCGCTTTGTTAACTGTTGGAATTAATACTGCTAGTATATAACTATTAATGTGAATAAAATCTTTGTTCTTATTCTTATTGGTACAGTTATTATTACATGGGGGGAGGCACGGAGGAGGACGCAGACTATTATCACTACTGACATTTCTATCATTACGATGACTGCAATTCGTTTTATTAATATTTATTTGTGTTATTGCTACGAGGTTATGACTATTATTGTTATTGTTGCTTTTACTTATTTTACTGTGAGTATAGCACTACTATTGCTATCATGATCATGATTACTATACTATTTTAAGCGCCTGCGGTTGCAAGGTGGCCCATGCGGCTTCGCCGCAAAAGTGAAAGAGCCGCCAGCCTGGCGAGGAAAGAGCCATCGACCACAGGAAGCCAAAAGAAGGAACCTAAACCCTACGGGCAGGGACCTCAACCGAATTCGGCACTGATGAGTTTACTGTCATACTTTTTACGCGCCTGCAGTTGAAGGTGTCTTAGGCGGCTTCGCCGCAAAAGTAAAACAGCCGCCTCAGCCGCCAGTCTGGCGGGGCATGGACCTAAACCTTTCGGAAACCTTAGGGGCTTAGCCGGGCGAAGTGCATCCACCTCCACCATCCTTGGACGAGTTCCACTTTAGAACCCCTTGTTCTCTGCATGCAGCAGCAGCAGCAGCGGGCGCGCAAACGGAGCGAGCTGCATGAGCAGGAGCTGCGCAAGACCTCCTACAAATAAAACTCGATCGTCTTGACCTTGGACCACCGCCCTCTCCAGGCAACCACAGAGATGTCCTCCGTCTCCAAGTAAAAAAAGTGGCAACGCTTCCGCGCACTCCCGGGGTCGGCCTGGGTACAGGAACACCCAAGCGCCCCACGACGGCGTTCCACTGCTTTCGTACACGAGCATCGAGGCAGGGAAGAGGCGGGCGGGCATCAAGTGGGAGGTCACGAGTCACGGTAGAGGGCATTAAGGAACCTAAGCGTCAGG
Source organism: Symbiodinium sp. CCMP2456 (assembly GCA_905221635.1). NCBI lineage: Eukaryota > Dinophyceae > Suessiales > Symbiodiniaceae > Symbiodinium > Symbiodinium sp. CCMP2456. Next base: position 50,222 of record CAJNDV010021002.1, read on the forward strand.
GAGTCCTCCAAACGGCTGCGTTGACGCCCCGCAAAGCAGTGGGTTTTGGGATTTGCGGATATGCACACAAGCAACACAGTCATTCGACATTGCATCTGAAGGCAGCACCAGATCCTGCCGAAGCAAAAGAAATGATTTCCGAAGGATGCAACATGCAAGCCGCCCAATCGTACCAGCCCCCAGCAAGAGCCAAAGCGATTGCAGCCTGAACGATGGGCTGGGAGATGACGGGCCGGCACTGGCCAGGCTCGGCAGCCTGCCACTTCTTGTCCACCTGCCACGCGGGTGTAAGGCTGTTGCGATATTCAGGAAAAGCATCCTGCAAGGCTGCGATGGCATAAACCAAAAGGTATCTAGGAAACCCTTCGGAGTAGTAGCCCAAAAGTTCCAAAGCTCAGCGCCGCCGAGTAGACATGGCCCGTCTAAAGTCAAGTGAAAGCTCGCTTTCAAGCCACGCGACAAAGGCATTCAGGGCCTTCCGCATCTTGCGCTTCGTGGATGCTGCAAAGCCCGCCTCCAGGTCGAGAGTCCCACGAGGCACCGACAGCACGGCATCTCGACAGCGCGGCATTTGCCAACCGCACCGCTTCTCGACGGACCGTCACTGCGATTTTGACTCGAGCACACCGAAGACAACTGCGCAGGAAGGCGAGCAGCGACTCTTAAAGTCAGCAACGCTTGCAGGACCGAAAGAAAGTCCTTTGCACACGGAAGTGGGGCAGGTGTTTCGGGCAGGAGCACGACCCTGCAAGCTCAAGCAGCCAGCCCTTGTTGTGAAGAAGTTGCAGCGGCCGCTTGAAAGGTGCACCGAACGAGCAACAGCAGAACCGTGTAAGGACTGCGCCGACGGAAGCAAGCCGAACAAAGCACTCCGAGTAGAACATCACAAATTGCCGCCAGGCTGCTCGATGGAGAAGTGGGCACCGCTCAAAAAGGCAGAACAGAAAAGCGGTCCGCCGAGCCCAACGATCGATTGTCCTCGGCGAGTAAGCTTGCTCGCTCCTTGAAGCCAGAGGGCTGACTCCTGGAACGAAGCGAGGCCACCGCAAAGTCTGGAAGGACACGCCCGGGAGCACAGCGTGCCCACCCACCGTGCGACGAAGCACCAGAGCATGTCGCTCGTGGCAGAGACTTGCGGGGCGCAGGTCAAACCGACGCAAAGCGCGGTCACCGTCCAAGGCAAAACCGGGAGGATCGCGAAGGCCTGCCCGAAGCTGAGCAGCTGACCATTCACCGGTCGCAGAGAACAGCTGAGGACGTCGTAAAGGACACCTCCGCGCAAAGGACGGCCAACAGGAAAGCGCCGAGGAGGTTCGGGCGTCTCCAAGTGCCCAAGCGTCGGCAGTGAGTCGATGCCGAGGTTCTCCAAGCAAGCAGCAGCCGGGCTGGCCAGCGATTGCAAAAGCCCTGCTGTTCAGAGAACCGCCAAAGCCGCCAAATTCAAAGCTCCTTCACCACGCAGCGGGGAAGGTCGGCCTCGACACCGCCAGCGCAATCAGGGCCAGCATCCATTCAGTGTAATAACTCACACGGACGTCAGCCTGCAGCGAGGGGCCCAACACAGACAAATCCAGGAGCTCGCCTACAGTGTCGCGCCGCAGCGCAAACACGTCGTCAGGAGGCTATAAAGGCCTGGTTCAAGAGGGCAAGCACCGGCATGCGAAGCAGCACTTGAACCCAAAGCCCCAGCACGGGAGAAAACAACGTGCCAGAGCAAGTGCCGATGAGCGCTGTGAGCACCATGAGTACGATGACGCGACACCGTGGGGTGGGGGCGCTCACAATCCCAGCTTCGCCATCAGCCTCCACTCCCAGATGAGTGCCACGCACCTCATCACGACGCCTCTTTCGAGGACGCTGCACGAGCCCAACTTGCTTGTAGCGGCTTCTGAAGCTTCGAAGATGGCAGTGTCACGACCAGGCAAGCCCGCGGCCCAAGCAGAGCGGCTCACGACTTGCACCGTCAAACGATCATCAATCGACAAGAACTCCCATGTGCTAGAACGAGGCACAAGCAACCTATAGGTGACCTGGTTTGAAGGCTTCACACAATTCGCAACAAACCTCAAAACATTGAAGTGAGCCTGTTGAGCGAACTCAACTGCCATATCGCCCATCGCGAGAGCTCTAAGAGAAACATAATTATATGGGGGTTTCCGAAAATAGGGGGTACCTTATTTTGGGGTCCTTATACTAGGGATCCCACTATTTGGGGTACTATATTAGGGTCCCCTATTTTTGGGAACCCCCATATGATCACTAGCAGCGGCCTCATTGAAAGCAGCCAAAGACGATACCTCCTCAGCCTTGAACCGCATGCGGAGGCAATTCCGGCTCGGGACAGCGGGGCCTTGCATTGAAGGTGTAGTACATTTCACTTAAGTCGTCTGTGCTGAACCGAAGTCTGCATTAGGGAAATGGGCAGGAAGGGTAAGAGGAGGAACCCCGGGGCCAAAGATTTTGTGAAGTTGGAGTAGGGTCGCGACCGCGCACCTTTAACTATAAACCGATCGTAATCCAAGTCTTTGGCAACCGAAAATACCGAAAAGCAACCACAAGCTTCACTGTCATCGACTTCCGAACACTGATCCAAGGCAAGCGCCTGACGTTGGTCCTACTTCCCAGCGAGCCGAAGGAGCTCGTCGCGGGTTGCGTGAACCTGCGCGGCTGGAAGCTTGGGCCATTCGCGAGCAGGGGCTCGTAGGGCGTCGGGATTAAGGTACACGGCTCGGGCCACAGGGTCGGTAAGGAAGGGGGGAGGGTCGAAGCTTGGTGGCAGTGTCCACTTAATGCGATCGGCAATCACCTCTTTGCACGCAGCCCTGTTGGCAAACTACAAGAGCCTACGTGACCGGAAGATCTGCTTTTGGGGATAGTTGGCTGTGCCTCTCCAGCAGAGGGCCCCGAATGGCTCAACAGCAACCCCTCCTTTGAGCAAAGGGGGTTGCTTTTAAACTATTTTTACCAATTCTGACGTCATCGGGAGGCCGGGGCCTACGATCATAAGAGTCCCAACCAAATTGGACTTCAATGCAGATTCTTTTCAACACGCTGCAACTCTTGCCATCTCGAGAGCCGGGGGAACGTGAGCGCTCTCTGCTGCGCACTCCCCGCTGCTGATTTCAGCAGCAAGATGGCTTGAGCGTAGTGCTGCGCAAGCCGCTTTGATGAAAACGGAGACGCGCTCATTTGGATCTGCCTGAGCGCCCCAAAAAGAAAGACCTGGATTGACAACATGCGGCTTACAGGGGAGACTACGACGCAACACAGGCACGCAAGTTCAGCGCGTCCCTCCTACAGGAAATGGGCTTCAATACTGCACACCTGCACATAACGTCTCATGGACAAGCAAAGCACATGAAAATCCCGTCTACAGCTTCTGATGCGGGAACCGTGCCGGAACCTGAAACATCAGCTCACCGGGATCATCGAAGTGCTTGTAAACGAAGCTTTTTGGGGAAGCATGCTTCTGCAGGCTTCTATGGTGAAAACAACTCCTTGTGGGTACATCCTGATTCATGGCACCTGAGAATATGCACGGCATCAAGCACCTGAGAACATCAGGGGAGGCCACCACGACTGCAGGGATTGCAGCCCCAAACCCGAGGATGGGCATGCCCACCCAAGCTTCGAACTGCTGCACAAGCCCTTTGTGAATTGTAAGAGTGCGAACGGCGCCTGCAACCTCCAGCGGATTTGCTAGCCAAGATGGCAAGCCAGATCTGGGTTTGCTTTCGCACAGAACAAATACACTCAGAGCCCCTGCCAGAAAAACATGCAGATTGCAAGCCTGTCCATGCAGATCTGTTGCTTGAAAGTTTGCACGCAGCCTTTCACTGGACGGCAGGAAACTCGGCACGCAGCGTGCGCATGGCTGCTTGATGACAGCTGGCTTGGATGATGGCACTTCGGTCACACCCTTCCGCTGCAACATCTCCTTCAACTTCGTGTTGGAGACGTCCTTTAGCCGGGCCTCCACATCATCCCAGGAAGCACATCCAGTAAAATCGGCCACTTCATGCACGAAATAGCCCGCACGCTGGGCCACCTCTGCACTGAAAGGAGTCCTCTGCCCCGCATCCTTCTCTGAAGGAGGCAGCACTGGAGACGGCTGCTTTGGAAGTAGTGCCAGAACTGACGCTTTGAACTCCTCCATTTCGCTCTTCCTAGCCGCATCTGCCAGTTTCTGTGCAGCCTCGCGCTTGCTTTCTTCAGCCTCTTTTTCTGCCAAGAGGGCTTTCAAGCGAGCGATCTCCTGCTTGTCTTTCTTTTTGTTTCGGGAAGAAGAGCTCGACCCTGAGGAGGACGAGGGACGCCGACTTTGGCGGCTTCTCTTGCGAGATCTGCCCTTGTCATCGGTTCGGATGTCCAGCACGAGCCGCTGAACGGCTTCAGGTTGGCGCCCACGCTCATCGCTCCTCCTTCCAGAGCCGCTTGGTTTTCCAGGTCTGAAGCGCTCACCGTTTCTTCCTATCCGGTTCGTAGCCATAACTGGCCCCAATACCCATCCCACAAGCAGCACCAACTGCAGGAGTGGCAGGACCACGGCAGAACTCCCGGCGAAAGGCTGGAACTGAAACAGCGAGCTTGGGCCCGGTTCTTCTCGAATGCCTGATCAGCAGGATTTCGCAGCAAAGTAACAGGCTCGAAGCACCTGAAACTCGGCTGCCCATCGCTCATGCTTGAAAGAAAACACAACGGCCCTGAGCATCTTCAGCGAATATCCGTTTTGGAGCAACTCCCAAAAAGCATGCATCACCTCTGCAACTGCCTGTTCCTTTGCAAGTTTCACTTGCTGCCATCTAGCAAAACGCCCACATAACCATGATCGCACATATCCCTGCTTAGCTGCCCATGGTGGTTGTATAATTACAGGCTTCTGCGCCATGCTGATTGCCGGTGACTCCAGGTCCAGGTCTAGACATAAGTCGATCCAGGTGACTTTCGTGCCTGATTCCGCGAGATTGAAAGGAACGTCGTATACTAGGCCAGGCACTTCTGTCAAACATTTGGCACAGTACATCGCACTCACCTGCAACAAATCATCTACGTAGCGCAGGGCTGCGACTTGGCATGACCAAGGCAAAGAAGCTGAAAACCCTGCAGCCTCCCATTGCGCACGGTTCTGTAGCCACTTGTGTTCACGTATGCACAAGACCATGGCAGAATGGACATGATGCCCCCAATGCACAGCGTCGAGAGTTTGACTATGCGGTCACCGACAGAAACGTAAGTGACGGAGACCGCTGCAGCAAACACCAGGAACAGCTCTTGGAAATCAAAGCAGCGGAACCGTCGTGGCAGGAAACGGAATCTGTGTGGTGATAAGAAACCCGCCTTCTTCTTTTTGCGAAAGACACATGTGTAAAAACAACCTGTGCGCTCAGCGGCGATCTGGAGAGTCTCATGTGCTGCTTGCAGTGCGTCCGTCACTGTAACACATTCGAAGAATTGGCCAGCGTCATGCACGGTGGCCTCCCACGGCGCTTTCGCACATCCACATCTTCCACATGTCAAACAGCTGTCAGAAACTTGCAAGCTTGACAGCCTCTTGCGGAGGATCGCTGGGGCATCGCGCAAGTTCCAGACCTGCCAGTTCTCAGGGCCACGCTCGAGGGCAATCTGCAAGCCCCTGGACACCATCCGCCAGCATGACTTCTTCGGCCACGTTGCCCAGCTGATGATTTTGCGAACACAGGAATGCCCCCTCGCGAAGCAGGTGCGACCGGCACGCCCAGCTGTTCTAAAGCATTTGGCCTTGAGTGTTGCGTAGGAATAAGGCAAAATCCAGGTTCGCCGGCCCAGTCCCAGGAAGCTCACGAGGTGTTTAGAGATTAGGGCACTGACGAGATCAAAGACCTGCTGGTTCGCAGACTCGGCGCACATGGTGGTCATCTGCCAGTTGGCTGCGAGCATCACGAAGTATGCGAGAAGAAATTGATATACATCCCGAGGCATTCTCCACGCGTATTTTTTGCACTTGTCGTCCGGTATGAGGGAGCAGTTCGATGCAAAATGCATGTCTTTGGTGTGAGCACAGTATTCGGCCCGGCATGCATCTCGACCCCGACGGTATGCATGCAACTCCTCTCTGGGCGGGTGACAGCCCCCGCCCTTGCAGGCAGCAACTAGGCCCAGGGCTTTCCCCACACATTGCTGGAACTTCACCTTCAGCTCACTGTTCTTCAGGAACCGGGGGACATCCCAAGCTTTTTCCACTCTCTGCATAGCACGCCCCTGGAGCGCGTCCTGCATAGTGGCTTCTGGCATGCTGTGGAAACTATTCCATTCAAGGTTCTTTGCATCTCGCACATGTGTCCAGGAATCTTTATGGGAGCGGATCTTGCAGTGACTGAAACGTATTCTGGACATGCACCACGCGACCACCTGGTGAGGCAAGACCCGGCTCAGTGTTTCTGCGAAACGCCTCCTGGCTGGCATGACCATCTCAGGGATGGGGACGGGAATGATAGTAAGCCTGGTTGTAGGCAAGCCACGCGACGCAAGAGCCTGGTTGAGCAGCTTCCTCACACGCTTCAGCCTCTGAGGCCCCTTTACCAGGTGACATACCTTCGCCACAGCAACCGGTGCACATGGGACCTTCCAGGTTCTTTCGAGCAAGGACCAGTCTACTTCATTTCCGGCGGCTGCCCAAATCATTAGCAGCTGTTTGAACATCGGCATGTAAATGCTCAGAGGCCCCACGAACGCCTTGGCAGCCATGTGACATCGCTGCAGATGCCTGTAGGCCTGGGAAAAGGACCACTGTGACAAATCCACTTCTTCAGCAGCCGTTGACGAAGCCATTCCTTTTTCTAACTGACGAAAACCCACGTGCCCTTCCCAAGCAGCATGCTTGGGTCTCGCGCTGGCACTGCGGCGGCGCCACTTCGGAGGGCGTTTCCGGTGGCCACTTTTTCCATGAGAACGCCCTTGGTCAGTGCCAGGCTTCGCGTTTGCATTGGGCTTGTGGACTTTAATCTCAAGAAACTCCATGGCCGCAACTTGGTTGGCAGGCCCCACAAAAGTCGGAAGCCACCAAAATGATCCGCCAGCATATGCCCTGGCCTTTCTGTAGCGAAACTTCTGGGAATCCCGGTGATGCTGCCGAGTGCAGAGGGAAAGATGCTCCACAAGACGACCTAACGGCCCCCCAGACTTGCATTGCTCTGAACGGCGGGCACGGGCCATGCCCACGTATTTGAAACCACGCTGCCACCAGCAATAAAGCCATGCAGAGTCCGTCTGTGCTTCCGGCCTGAGCAAGGCTGCAAGCTGCATGTTCAAGAACAAGTTCAGAACATCACTCTTGTTGGTTGTTGCATCTGGCCACCATACTTCTCGGACGAATGCGGGCATCATTCTCCCGATCTGCTTGGCGAGCTTGCTTCGCCAGTGCATGCGGAGCCAGATGGCACTGCGTGCCATTGTAACGGCTCCAAAGATTTGCTGCACTTGAGAAGATGTGCGGCACCGTCTTCCTGTCGGCTTCCAAATCCAAGCGAAGAGAGCTTGATTCAAAGCATCTAGGCAGCGACAGACAGTTCTTGAAGGCCGTCTTTTGGAAAGCATCCAAGCCACGATGGCAAAGACACACAATATGAGTCGATAGGCCAAGGCATCAGCCGACTCAGCGGATGTGCTCTGGAGGTCCCCAACGTGGCTGATGCACATGCCGTCACATAGCAGGGTTAAGGCCGAGACCACTGTGTCCAGCACCGCTCGTTTGTGAGTACAGCGTACCAGTTGATCACACTGGCGTTGGAAAGGTTCGATATCGAACATATGGATGTATATGGAAATATGGAAATATGGAACACCAGACAAGTGGTTGTACAAAGCTTCACCGTAGCGTATCCGCCGGACCGAAGCCTGATTCCAACAATTGGACTTCAATGCAGATTCTTTTCAACACGCTGCAACTCTTGCCATCTCGAGAGCCGGGGGAACGTGAGCGCTCTCTGCTGTGCACTCCCCGCTGCTGATTTCAGCAGCAAGATGGCTTGAGCGTAGTGCTGCGCAACCCGCTTTGATGAAAACGGAGACGCGCTAATTTGGATCTGCCTGAGCGCCCCAAAAAGAAAGACCTGGCTTGACAACATGCGGCTTACAGGGGAGACTACGACGCAACACAGGCACGCAAGTTCAGCGCATCCCTCCTACAGGAAATGGGCTTCAATACTGCACACCTGCACATAATGTCTCATGGACAAGCAAAGCACATGAAAATCCCGTCTACAGCTTCTGATGCGGGAACCGTGCCGGAACCTGAAACATCAGCTCACTGGGATCATCGAAGTGCTTGTGAACGAAGCTTTTTGGGGAAGCATGCTTCTGCAGGCTTCTATGGTGAAAACAACTCCTTGTGGGTACATCCTGATTCATGGCACCTGAGAATATGCACGGCATCAAGCACCTGAGAACATCAGGGGAGGCCCATCCAAAGATGCTCATCACCACGACTGCAGGGATTGCTTAGCGGGCATCCGATGCAACAGGATCCGAAGAATCCAGCCAAAACAAAGCAGAAGCCAGCTCCAGCAGGAGGTTGAATTTTTCACTGATGTGTCCACGACCAGGGCTCGGCACTGCAAAAGTAGGCGGCATGACGCTCAAGGGCATCCAGGGTCTGCTGCTGCAGAAAAAGGCTGCCCGACACAAGCGTACAACCAATTAAGGCAGCAAACCTGCACGCACAAAACCGAGCGCACTGCGGCGAGCATTCGGTGCCGGCGCCGCCGTCGAGGGTCAGGGCTGCACTGTGAATGGGCCGGGACAGGCTAGATGTCGCCGGATCCTTTAAAACAGGCTCCTCTCTGCAGGCGTAGGATGCCAAGGAGAGACGTGTGAAAGTGGCTAAACCCGCTCTAAGTGACCCCGAATTTGCATTAAAGTGCTCGACCTAGTAAAGAAAATCCTGCGGCACATCCGGATTTGCCGAGGCTTTGGTTTAGGGTTCACTACGGTTCCATTTCTTCAACTCTTCCCCAAAACTGGCACCCGGACCCCTAAGTGTATCATCCGAATCCGGCACGGCTCCGCGCACCCAGTAGACACTCCGAAATTCACATCAGAGGTCTGGCACACGTGCAGCTTTCCGTTCAGCTGGTTTCGTTGCCCGTGCCTCGAGGCTTGCGCGGCGGCCGCCTCAAAAACGTGGCATGGTTTTACAGGAGGCGGGTTTGCAGGAGGATAGGATTGTGTCGTACGAGGCCGTGGCCCGCGAGGAAGTCCATCTGATTGACATAGGACGTTTGCAGACATCCGGGCGTTGGGATGAGCCGCCCAAACGGCCGGATTCCTTGACGCCTCCGGTTCATTCGCCGCGAAGCTCGGGTCGCTCATCCTGGCGATGCCCCGTTCGCGAGGCGGCGGGCCAGTGCCCGGCCAACTAGCAGGGCACGAGCGAGCTGCGAGACCTGGCCGAGGTGGACGCAGCATCTAAGGAGGAGAACTTCTTGGGAGCCAAGGGCTCAGCAGCCCGCGACGCGTTCGTGAAGGTTCTCTCGGACGATCAAGCCACCGCTGTAGCAATCCGGCGGATGGGCGCCGAGGTTACGGGGTTCCCTTTCGAGAGCGCTCCTTCAAACCTCAAAAGCTCTTGGCCCTAGTGGCGGCGTCGTTCGCGGCATCTGGGTGGCGGCCACGCGCGAAGAGGATGACTTGGCTTTGCAGAGCGTCTGTGTCCTCACCTGTGTCGAGGCCACTCTCTGAGGTGACCCACACTCGGCCAGAGCGGGGTCGTTCGCGACGTGGCCCACTCAGGCCACGGGCGAGGCCCCACCATGTGTCAGGGGAAGGAGTTCCGGACCACGGCCACGGCCAGAAATCACCTTCCGGAAGAAGGGGAAGAACTGCCAAGGGAAGTCTTTGAGAAAGCCAGCTACATCGCCCACCCACGACACGCTGACGAGGAGTTTTTCCTGGGATCGTCACCTCGTGCTAAAGCACGGTGTCCTCGCCCTCGACAGCCGAAGAAGATGATCTCGAACTCGGTCCTCTTGAGGCAGAGCTGCAAGAAAGCCGCCACGGCAAGCAAGTACAAGGAACGAGGTCGCCCATGTTGGCTCCTCCTCCAGATCGCAAAAGTAGGCGAAGCTCAGAGCAGCATCGCCCGGCTCGACCAAGGCTCTCACCTCGGCCTCGCTGCAAGGACGGCCGGCCATGGCCTATCTGCTGCCTCGCAGTAGACCAGTGCTCCTGTTCTCGAAGGGAAGCCGTGACTCACAGAGTGACGCTGTGGGCGATCGCTGGTGTGGTCAAAGCAAGCAGCACGGCTCTGTTACAAAGCCTTGCAGGTGCCTCTGGCAGAGTAGGCAAACGTAGCGATTCGGCCTCTTGCAGACCACTCACCCAACCGCCTCCGCCAGCGCGCGTGTTCAGCAAACATCCCAATGCCCACTCGAGTGGGGTCCTCGGCCTCGGTGCACTCTGCCAGCCGATGTGCACAGCTATGCTGCCAGCAAGGGGTCCGGCTTCGGCCCGGGCAAGATATCGATAGTCAAGCCAGCCAGACGGAATAGTCACTCGCTCCAGCTCATCTGCCTCGCCACTCATTCACGGTACTCGCGAAAACTCGCAAGCACGGTGCCAGCCGCAGCAGGGCCCTTGGCCGGAACCTCCAAGCTCGAAGCCTCAAGTCGCAGCGCGAAGCCAGCAGCTCGACAAAATTGGCTTGAAATCAGCAGGGCAACTAACTGTAAGAGCACGGCAGCAAAAGCCAAAGGCACAGAAAGCGAGACACAGCAGGATGAGAAACGAGGGCCCGATGGCAGGACTGGAGGGCTGAAGAAGGAATCTGAACTCCCGAACGAGTTCAAGCAACCAGGGCCCCCACATCTGCGCTGAGAGCAATGTACTAAACCATCACCATCGTCGTCATCATCATCATCATCATCCTCAAAAAACCAGTATTAGCGTGATTATCAGTAGCATTTTCACCAGTATTCTGATTGCTATTCCGTTTATGGCTATTTCTATCACTTTCATATTGTTATGTGTATGATTGTTGGTGTTACAGTCATGCTTCTGTATTGTGCATTGAATAGTACGATTATGATCATTCTGATGGTGATGCTGATGATGATGGTGATGGCTATGATTTCTTTTATCGCTTCGTCAGCACTGTGTCTGTGTTGTTACTGTATCCATTAGCATTAGAAAAATTTCACTTTCATCATGATGTTTCTCATAAAGATGGTGACCACAACTATTCCTATCATTATCATTATCACTATTGTCAATTATTGTGGCTGCATGTGTAGGACGCGCAGCCCCAATCCGCGTGAGCATCCTCCGCCTCCAATGATGACCTTTGTGTATGCTTTGTCCAGGCGCCAACTGCCCCAACTTGTAGTACGATAAAAGCCGGAACAACGTACAAAAAAACTGAACCTCCTTTGCGCGAATCTCTAAGCCAACGTCCGACCCAGTTCAATTCCAGAAAGGTTCAACAAACCCTGACCTGAGCCTTGAGCTCAATGGTGTTTCAAGTTTGAGGTTTCCTACAGCCAATTCCCAACACCCTATACCCAAGACCTCCAGAACCTATCCAACGAGGCTGCAACACTCCCAAAACAGTGTCTTGGACCATGCAACACCTCATCCAAGGCAGATATCTGGAAAATCCTCCGGCCCTTTTGACCGCACTGCCTCCAACTGCCTCGATGAACCTTCAACAGCTGCCTCTGCGTGTGCTGCTTTGAGCTTTAGAACTCTCGGAGCACCCGCCCGGCATCACAAACCAGAAGCCGTCTGCGACATTTTAGACAATGGACTCGACAGGAAGCCTAGGATAAGGAGGTTTCGACCACGACGTAGCGGCATGCCTCAAAGCTGATAGTGTGAAGGATGTGAAGGAGAGAGGATAGAAGTGAGTGGAGGGACTCAGCTCCGGCTCTCTGGCTTGCGTGCTTAAAAACAATGCCCCAAGGCGAGAATTGAAGGATCAATGTGTAAGGCAGGTGCCTCTATGCCCATGGATCTGAAGCTGCTGCTTCCGCCGTTAGACTTGGAAATCAGATCCTAGCTCCGTTCCGAATCTGTTCCCCAGCTCCTCTATGTCTCCCGGAATAAGTCCAGCAGTGAGACGTAGAATTTGCCGGCAGTGGCTCCATCCGCTCTGCCAGGCACAGAGTCTTACCAGCGCTAACATGGTCTTTCGTGAATTTGAGCACAAACATAGTTCGACGAGTTTTGTCGAGCTTGCCGATAATGTCGATATCCTCCTTCCCAGTTGAATCGGTCAAGGAGCACTTTCCACTGACTAAACCAGAACTGGCTTGCCGTCTGCAATGCCTCTATTACGAATTCAAGGTCCTCGCCACCGAAGCCCTCCAGCAACTTAAACTGCTGCACAGCCTGCCCGAAATGAGGGTCGACGGCCAGCAACGGGTAGCAGTAACGTCTGAGCGGACCGATGAACGAGACATGCTCGCGGACGGTGTAGGGAGGACAGAGTTGCTCCAGGTCATCGCGCAGTAGCACTGCAGCGTCCATCATGCGAAGTTTGTCCTTTGTCGATACGGCGGACCCGGTGACGTGATGCAGTCTTACCCCCAGAACTGTCGATGGTACCGCGAAACCTGAGAATGCCGACAAGGGGTTGTAGATGCCCCACCGCAAGGGCTTTGTGGCTTTCGATGTCGCCACAGCACGCGCAACATCGCGAAGCACGAGATTCAAGATTTGTTGATTGGTGCGAACCCACCCAACCAGGTCCTGGCTTTGGAGTCTCGCCAACTCAGCCAACAAACGCGCAAGGTTTGCTCCGTTTCCTGCACGTGCAGCATACACCCCTGCATTGGCGAGCTGCCGCTTGTTAGTGCCAAAGCCTCCCCGCTGCGTGAAGCAAACGTCCGCTGCATTTGGCCCAGTGACGCATTCCAACATGGTGTCCACCCAACCTCCAAAAACAACCACGTCCAAATCTGAGAAGATCACGGCCTGCTGTCTTGGCGGTGCGAAGTAGGCTACCAGCTCAGACTCGATCTGCAGCATCAACTTCTGGAAGACGTAATCCAGGTATCTGGCCCCTTCAAGAGTCTGAAAGCCTTTTTTGCTTGCATCTTTCACATCGTGCATCCACTGAATACAGACCCTCACCGGATCGCCAGCATGCTGCAGGGTGGACAGAAACCCCTGCAGCATGTGATGAAAGGCTGGTGATGCCTGCACCCACAAGTTCGGCACTTCCCCATAGTGATCGTGCATGTTGATGTCATAGACTTCAGGAAGGTGGTGCAGCAACTGATCCTTCACGCGCCTCTGCTCGAAGCCTACTGCCCAGCAGGTACTGCTTGTTTCTTGCAGCACCAAGCTTCCATCGAAGCTCACGGCCAAGAAGCGCTCCGCATGACGTAGCTGAACGCAAGGCAACCAAATCTCTTCGAACTCTCCGTTTGAAGGGAAATCGTATACGAGCTCCCAAGACGTTTGGCAGGTGGTTGCCGCATGCACTGCTCCACCACGCCCACACAACAAACGCTCGTCACTGGTGACAATCACCACCGACAACTTTGTTGATGTTTCGGCCACACTATGCAATCGAAAAAGGCCGTCCATCAGTGAATTGCACGTCTCTGCTACAGTCACGGTCTCTGAAGTTGCACACAGCCGAGTGCTAGAGCAGCGTGGCGAGCAGTAAGGCTCGGCAGGAGCCAGGCTCACCCGGTCGCGCCCAGGACTTCTTGGGCCACCATGCTCCGGCACCTGCAGATACTTTCTGCGAGTGAAGGTGGCCGCGCCAAAACTCGTGGCACGAAGCACGGGGCAGCGGCTGGCAAGAAGGCAGAGACCCGGGCGCTCATCCTCGCGATGGAAAAGGTTGTCGTCTTTGAAAGATGCGTAGGCGCAACTGCGGCCTGCACTCTCGCAGCTGCGGATACAGGTGCTGAGGGAAGCCGGAAACCACGATCGAAAAGGCTGGAAGGCGCCCCTGGCATGACCGTGCACGTCGCCTTCGCAGTGCCCCAACCCTGCGAGCGTCCACGACGCCATACAGGGTCCTTGGAAACTGCTGTGGGCGTGCAGCAGCTCGCCAGCTTCCCACAACAACCACAAGAAAAGTTCATGACGGGCTTGCATTGTTTCGATGGCTCTGGGGGCCGTCTTTCCCTTGCCCCGGTTTCAACATCACACAGTGGCTCAGGCCTACTTATGCAAGGGGCAAGGGGGGATCAGGTGAATAATGTGGCAGATGAGGAGACTTTGTATGCGATGTTGCATGCAGGCATGTCTGCGACGTTTGTTTCTCACTTGAGTGCATTCATTTGACACAAGAATGAAGATTGTCAAGCTAGCTTCTGTTTGCAACCTTGCAGCAATCTGTAATTAGTTCCTGCTGCTTGTGCACTACATGCACAAACGATGGTCAATTCTCGTCGTCATGGTGTGCTCGGTTTTCCGTGCATTGCAAGCAGTGAATGTTTTCATGCTGCGTCCCCGTAAGTCTCTGTTGCGCTGCTCTGTCCGCTGCATGAACACGATATTGCCTTATTCCTTCGGGTTAGTTCGCAAGCACATGGGCCAAACATGGAAACAATCAAAAAATCCAATAAAGGTATGATGAGGCACGATACAGCAAGCCTCACAAGTACAACTAGTTCATGGCAAGTCCTACACCACGCAACTAACACATGGGCTACA
>CAJNDV010021013.1:14937-25107 GCA_905221635.1 Symbiodinium sp. CCMP2456
CCCTAAACCCTAAACCCGACCTCCAACCAGAAGTCCTCAGTCATAAACTCTGCGTCCCCCGCGACCCGAAGCCCGACGGGCCTACTAAGCTCAACAGCTGCTGCCTTAAGCTCTGACTAAAGGTTTAGGGTTTAGGGTTTAGGGTTTAGGGTTTAGGGCTTACTAAACCCTAAACCCTAAAAACGCCTTGTCTTGTGATGAGCAGGTCTTCAAGCGCCTCAAGCTTTGCGGCAAGTTTGGTGTTACCACCGGGCGAAGCTACTGTGATTCGGCTAAAGTACTAAAACTTACCCTAGCATGTGGCTTTGTGGTTTGGCGTTTGAGTTCGGGGTTGCTGATGCATGCAGGGAGGGACCATCTATAGTTGTCTGTCTGTCTGTCTACCTATCTATCTGTCTATCCACCTATCTATCTATACTTGTCCATCAAAACTAATCAGCTCACTATTTCCATACGGGTGTCTTTTTATCGATCCATCTCTCTCTGTCTCTCGGTCTCTCTGTCCGTCCGGCCGTCCGTCGTTCTTCCGTCGGTTCGTCTGTCTCTCGCTCGCTCGTGCGCTCCCTCTCCCTCTCGCTTGCTTTCTCTCTCTCTCTCTCTCTTTCTCCGTCTGCCTGTCTGTCTGTCTCTCTCTCTCTCTCTCTTTCCTTCTCTCTCTTTCTCTGTCTTCTCTCTCTCTCTCTCTTTTTCTCCCTCTCGCTCTCTCTCTTTCTCTCTCTCGCTCTCTCTCCGTCCGTCCGTCCGTCCGTCCGTCCGTCCGTCCGTCCGTCCGTCCGTCCGTCCGTCCGTCCGTCGATCTGTCTGTCTGTCTGTCTGTCTGTCTGTCTGACTTGGCTGGCTGTCCGACTCTCAGTCAGTGAGTCAGTCGGCGTGACTGTCTGTCTGTCGGCCTGTAGGTACGTAGTTCGGTCGGTGGGTGGGTGGGTGGGTGGGTGGGTGGGTGGGTGGGTAGGTGGGTGGGTGGGTGGGTGGGCGTACAGTTTTACTTTATGTGATACTTCGTATGCTGGGTTACACGGATGAAATACTACTGCATGATTCTACCAGACTGTTGCATCCGATGCCGTCGTTGTTGTAGTAACATACAGTATCTGTATAACAGTTTAAAGGATGTAACAATCGTGTGTCAGTCCGAGATACAGAGTCCCAGGATGGGTTGATGGGTCTCAACTTGGTGTTGGGGGTTGAGATCGGTGGGAGTGGCAAAACCCCAAAATGATTTCTGGATTACTTCCCAGATGCGGACAAAGATCATGGGGTACAGGGCGTACTGACCTCGGAAAGGTGGTAGCTTATCAAAAAACCCTAAGCCCGATATTTTACCCTTACGACTTACAGCGGAAATGCAGCCAAATCTCAGGCGGCGTTTGCGGCAGTGCCAAACGCATGGAGTATACCGTCCTTGGCGACTGCGTGAACCTGTCGGTGGGGAAGCCTACACCGGGACCGCTGACGTTTGAACCCTAAACCACCCAAAAATATCCCCAAACCTCATCATCCGTCTGGGGCTGAAATGATGAGAAGTAAGCCCTACAAGCCCTAAACCCTGACGGGTTGAAGTAGCATCATGTCTGAGGGTTTAGGGTTTAGGGTTTAGGGTCCCCCTGCTGGGCTTCATCTTTTATGTGGCACAAGGCATTTGTCAGATAATGAACCCTAAACCCTCTAAGCCACAAAACCCTGAACCATAAATTTTATCATAAGGCATATTGTCAACGGTTAACGGTAACCCCCAACCCAGACTAGACCCCGACCGCCCGCATTACCTGCACTCATTGACGGGTTCCCAAAGACCCTAAACATGAACTGTTGAGGTTAATATAGGGGCCTTAATATTTAGAACATGGTTCGGGGGTATATTATACTTTTGTTATAATAAGGAACCCCCCAACCCTAGTCTAACTATTCAGGCCCCTACATTAGACATGGAGGGACTCAAACCCCCAAAGCCTTAAGCGCACATCGTGGCGTTGGGTTTCAGTGACTCATCGTAATCGGACCGTCATTTTTTGGGGCGTGTTCGTTGCCGCTGCGGCCTTCAACGGGCTTTTCGGGGTTGAGGGATTTGCAGTTTGGGGGTTTGCGGTTTAGATTTTTTGGGGTTTAGGACCTCGTGCGCACACTCCTTTCACCAGACCCGGAGAATTTCGAAGTTATACTTCCATAAAAACTCCATAAACCCGCCGGCAGCGGTTCATTCTCCTATTTCCCCACCTCTTCGTGGACCATAGGCCATAGGTTAGGATCCGTGACAACTTGTTTGGATGGTCTGAGGGCCTACGCGAGGTTTGTTGGTAGACCCTAAACTCTAAACCCTAAAGTTTAGGGTTTGGAGGTGTCTGGTGCCGGGCATCGGGATGAAAATATCTCGACCCGTGGATGCTACATGATGCGCACAGTGATCTATTTACAAAACACGGTGCAGACAAGTTCAGGCAGGGCTTGATTCCTGACCATGCTTAAATCCTAAACCCAAAATCCCTCAAAGCCAAGTCTTATACCCTAAGCGCCCGAAATTAGAATCTCAACCCTACACCGCGACCAATGGCTGCAGGCGCGGCTCATGTCAAATGCGCCGGCAAACGGTCTCCCGGCTGTTGAAGTCGAAGTGTAAAAGGATTCGGGGCCTCCCCAAGCTATCCGTTTATAGGGCCCTTATGGTCCACACAATATGGACTTGCACGGCTCATGGGTGCACAAAAGTCATGACACACTTCTTGCCATTAACAAGGCAGTTGGGTAGATTCATTCGACCCAGGACACGCCTAAACCCTAGGCCCCAAACCCCAAACCCTAAACAAGCCACATGAGTGTCATGCTGCACTTGCAGTTCGTGCATGTCATTACTCATGGAATGTCACTTACAACTCTGCCTTTCAACACACACAGCTGGAACCTTCATTAATAATTAGAATAGGGTTTGGGGTCTACTATACTATAAATGACAAGAAGGAACCCCCCAAACCCAGTCCAATTACTAAGGCCCCTATATTTTGGATCCCTCTATAACTTATGGTACATTCCTGCAAGAAGCTCTGCTGCCTTATATGAAGCGACGACTGACTCCATCGGTACTTGTGCTCTCCCGAAACCTTCCTAGCTACACGTCCCTATCTCCAGGCTTCACTAAAGGGATGATTCTGATTGACGGTTTAGGGTTCAGGGTGTAGGGTTCGCAATCCCTGAGAAAGTAGTCCCTATATAGGTACTTTGCACCAATGGACCCTTAGGGAATGCAACTTGAGTTGTGTTTTGGGTGACCTTTAAGCTCCAAGCTAGACCCGAAACTGCAAACCCTCTACGTAGTCGATGCTTCAGGGTTTGGGGTTTAGGGTCGTCTATGTAAAAGCCTTAATCCCTAAACCCCTAAACGTCATACCCTGTAATCTCCTCAGGTTAAGGGTTAAGGGGGCTTAGTTTGGCTAGCTTCAACCTGCAAACTTATTAACCCCAAAGCATAAGCCCAGTAGGACCAGAAAGCAGACCCAAACCTTAAGGACGAAATGACCCTTAAAAGTAGGGGCCCTATACCCTTAGACTATGAATCCCTGATGGTATATGAACCTTAAATCCTTTTGCGGTTCATATCGTCCCTAAGGAAACCCCAACAAAGATTCATAGATCCATGTAAGCAAAGGCATTCTCTGCGACGACATCACCCGGAAGCGCTCCACGACAGAGGCCCGGAATCCGCTTGTGTGATTTAGAAGTCCAAAGTTTGGAGTTTAGGGTTTAGGGTTTAGAGTTTAGGGTTTAGGGTTTTAGGGTTTTAGGGTTTAGGGTTTAGGGTTTAGGGTTTTAGGGTTTTAGGGTGTTAGGGTTTTAGGGTTTTGGGTGTAGGGGTTGGCAATGAGTTATCGGATCGGGGTTTGGCTCGGGTTTAGGGCTTAGCTTTTAGAGGTCTTAGGGTTTAGGGTTTAGGGTTTAGGGCTTTATAGGGTTTAGGGTTTAGGGTTTAGGGCATTATTTTTGTTTGTTTTCCGGCTTGGGGTGAAGTAGCCGGATTTCCCTCTGATTTGAGGGAAGGGCTTAGGGTTCAGGGTGTCTACCAATTGCCGTTCCTCTTTCGGGTCATCTAAAGGATCCGATATATAAGAGTGGTTAAACCAAAGAAACTTAGTCGCTGAGTAGGTAACCTTTAACCTTTCGGGGTTTATAGAATCCTACCATAGTTGAAAAGGAAAAACCTTTTTTTGGGCCAGGGAACTCAGCCCCTATGGAAAGGAACTACCATGAAGACGATAGGTAGGCTGTCGAATTGTCAGGTAATCGGGCTGAGCGGCTTCGCATGTCGGGGGTTTGGTACGGGGTTTGGTAGCCAAGCCGGCTGCCAGTACCATAAAGGGTTTAGGGTTTAGGGATTAGGGTTTAGGGTTTAGGGTTTAGGGTTTAGGGTTATCTCCTAGTTCTCCATGTCAGCAACAGTGCTCTTGCCAGCATTCGGACAGCATGGACATTTCCTGGTGCATTTGCTACCTAAGCAGGCCAGGGATTCGGGACCGTCGCCTAATATAGGGGCGTTAATAATAATTACCTATACTATGTTGGGGGGTTCCTTATTCAAATTATAGTGTAATGGGCCCCAACACCCCGTTCTAATTCTGAAGGCCATGATATTGTATAGCTCACTACCAGACCATAGCGCAAAGAGACAACTTCGGAACAACTTGCCATCCCATCAGGACCCCAGAAGGAGCCAAAATAGCCCGAAAGCTTTATGGTTAGTTCTCTACATTCAGGTCCCTTTGTAGGTCCCCAACATAGTACGGCACCCTTATAAAAAAAGGCTCCTAAGGGACCTCCAATTTGGAGAACTGCCCTTGCGGGTCTAGGAGTGTTCGTTCACTGTAGGGCTCTCTGGGCAAGGCTTGAAGATATGCCGGCTGGAGTCAAAGCCCTAAACCCTAAGCCCTAGGGTTTAGGGTTTGGGGTTTAGAATTTAGGGGTTTAGGGTTTAGGGTAAACCCTATGACAAGGCTACAAAGCCTCGCCTCACCAGGTGATCTTCAACGCACTGGCGCCCATCAAGGTGAAGGGCAAGGCGTCTGCGGAAGTTTTGCAGATGCTCTAACTTAGGAGCCCAGTAGGTAAACTTTAAACTTTTTGGTATATTACACCCCCTACTAAAAGAAAAGTTTAAACTTTTTTGGGCCAGGGTACTGGGCTTCAAGGTCTACACCCTAAACTCCTCAACCTGAAGTCCTTAACCCTCAAACCCTAAAGCGAATAAAACTTATACATCCTGCACCGTCTAAAGCGTCAACTCACTCTAAGCCTTAAACCTCAAGTCCTTGCATAGTTTATGGGTCGGAAGAACTATAATTAGGAATCAGAATCAGAGATCTGTTCTAACAATCCCAAAGCCCTTTTCGACGCATCAAGGCCAAGAGTGTAAATAGTGAAACATGTACCCTTTCTGAAAGGCATGTAGACTGTCCGTTTTGGTATCTTCGTGTAGACCAGAAGTTGATGTCTCGGGCTTTTCAGACAGAACCCTAAACCCCTAAACCCTAAACCCTGTACATATCAGTGACCGCATTCACATGGACGACATTGCCTTTCTGCTTGATGCCGTGCCTTTGAAGGGCATGTGGTTTGACGCTGGTCGGAGAGGACATGGTCGCATCGGCACACCTGTGGCTGCAGGCAATGGCAGCATCCTTAACTTCCTCCGGCTGCACAGCGCAATCTACGAGCCTGAACTGTTCTTCTGGTTGTCAGTATACTAAATAATATTAGCAAGGCTCCTTGATTAATCGTGCCGAGTCCTGTGGCAAGCCTAACCCTCAAGCCCTATAAACCCTAAACCTTAAATCCGAAGCCCTAAAACAAACTACTCAAAATAATTCTAAACCCCGTATAAACGTCTACACCCCGACTTCCTCAGCCCTAAACTCATAAACTACGCATGGTCCTCGGAAGCGATGACATAAACCCTGCATTACCTCACCTGTAGGCTGCATAGTAGTTCTTTTTTGGGATTACCTTATAGCATTCTAAATATGAACCCCCAAAAGGAACTACTATGGGGCCTATGGGTAAGGACCCTAAACTACGGGAATTATGGTATATACCTTCCGATGGGGAATGCAGGTTCACGTTATCAGCCGTATGTCACGGCTCGTTGAGGGTTTAGGGCTTATGGCCCAGGGTTGAGAGTTTACTTGAGGGTTTTTTAGTGTGTTTAAGATATCAGTGAGGCTCGACCCCCGAACTGCACCAAAGCGAAATCCCTCTTGGAATCCTTCAAGGGGACCTTGAAGCAAACCTGACCGAGCTCTTCTATACCCTAAGCCCTAAGCCCTAAGCCATAAAGCCTAACCTCCTAAACCGCCCTGAGGGAACTCAATTCTACCTAGTTGTAGTGTAGGTAACCTTTAACCTTTTTTCGGGTAGTATATCCCTATGTAATGTAGCCCCTATATAAACCCAAAAGGTTAACCTTTAGTTCCCCATGATACCCGACAAGTCAGTCTACATCCTGAAAGGCAGCAAACATCCCTGTCTTCCAGCCGGTGAAGAAAGAGTACAGTTCAGACATCGGCTTGAACAAAACCGGGTTCGGAACCCAGTCCTCTGGTTTTTGGGTCGCTGCGATGGTGGTGTTTACAGCTTCTTGTGTTAAACTGAATTACGCGCTAAAGGTTGAGGATGACTGGCTGGTTCCGATTGCTTAGGGTTCGGTTTAGGGTTTCGGGTTTAGGGTTTAGGGTTTAGGGTTTAGTTCAGTTGCAGCGCGATGTGCCTGGTCATAGTCACAGTCAATGTGGTTTCGTCTTCTGGTTTTGGTTGAAGGTTCATCTGCTGATGATTGGGCTTTGGGTTCAAGGTTTGATTGGGGCTTTGGTGTCAGGTTTAGGTAGGCTTGGGACTTGCACTGGCTTAAGATTTGGGGTTGCCTGTAAGGCTGAGGGCTTTGCATGTAGGGCCTTCGGAGGAAACTCCCAGCCATGAATAGTGCACAGTTCCTAGCCGAATGCGCCCTCACCCGCTCTCAGCCGTGAGCCACTGGCCCCGAGTTCCCCAACACCACACCAAAATCATAAGCGTTGAACCCAGGCACTAAAGGCCCTAAAGCCCAACACCGTCCAGTAACCCAACATGCTCCCCCAGCTCCTGAGGCAGCTGAACTTTGGAGGGCTTCCCGAAAGACCCTAAAACCGAAGCCCACAACTCTTAAAACGCCCAAACCCTGAAGCTTAAACCCACGAGCACTGAAGCCCTTCATGCACTAAGCGCAGAACTTTACCCTCAACACTGAGCTGAATGCCAAGAACTTCAGAGCCCTTAATATAAACTTAACCAGAATTATAGGTAGCCCTAGAACCTTACGTCCTCAAGCCCTAATGCCCTAAGATTGTTCAGGCTTTCGGCATTGGTCTTGCCTCCTCTCTGGGTTCAGGGATAAACTCTAAAACCTCAACCCTATAGCCCCAAACCTGATAACCCTAAACCCTAAACCCTAAAAAGCCCTAAACCCCAAACCCAATAGCCCTAAACCCTATAGCCCTAAATCCCATGGCCAGTGGGTGGCAACACGTCAGCTTCTTAGGGCCTCAACAAGACTGACAATGGCCTTCGAACCACAGAGCCTGGAGATGTTGAACCCAAAAGGCAAGGTCTAAATCGCTACGAACAGAACCTTCAGGCTATGAAAAAACCTTTAGGGTTTAGGGTTAGGGCCTAGGACTTGTATCAAGCTGCAAAAGCCCGTTGTGCAAAGTCTTCTCACAGCCATTTTGGAAATGCCTGAAGTGGCTCCAGGAAGATCTCGTTTCCATGGCATCAGAATGCCTTCGGCGGCACCACATCGGGAGGCTCTGTAGCACTGTATACCCGTACCCCATAAAACCTACCCAGCCACGCTTTTTAGGGTTGCTTATGAATGGCTGCTTTATATACTGACTCTACAAGGTAGCTGCTTGGGCTACAGGTAAGGTAATAAAGTTGCAGACGTGGAGGGGCCCAAACACGCTTGAGTCGTATGAGCCTGAAAGAGTCGGATCTTCTGGCGGCGTCTGTGGATACTTTAGCCATGGCTTGGGCTAAGAGTTCGGGATTTCGGGCTTTCGGTTTAAGGAGTTTCAGGTTTACGGTTTAAGGGCTTTAGACTGGTGGCGGAAGGCTTCTAGAGCGCTTATGTAGGGTTTAGGGTTTCGGATTTGGGGTTTAGGGTATAGGGTTGGGTTTGGGGATTAGAGCTTAGGATGTAGGGTTTGGGTTCGCTTGACTGACGCGGACGCTACGCCCTAAGGCCGGAAACACATGAATCCTAAACTCCACATCCTGAAACGAGAACGACCTCGACCCTGGCTTGGCTTCTGTAGAAATCGTCAAACTCGGACGGGCCGGGGGGGGTGGGCGGGGGTGAGAAAGAGCGCTGCATGAAGAGGTCTATCTCCAGGGAGTGTCAGGGAACTGGCCCTAACCCCCCAGGTACCTACTATATAGGGCCCTAGGGGCTCTAGTACCCTATATAGTAGGTACCTGGGAGGTTAGGGTGGTTTCCATGAAGGCTGAAAATAGGCTGCCGTGAAGGGTGACTTAGATACAGATCACTCCGAAGTCCTTCTCCGACCCCCACGCTCCCCTATTGGAGTCCGGTCCGACGGAGACGAAGCTGCTTGTAGCAGTTAGTGGGATGGTAACTGGTAGGATCATGTCAAGGGACTTCACATGTAGCCCAAACGGTGCTGACGATCGCCCTAGGTTACGTTTCGTAAAAATCAAAACTATAAATATCGCCGTGAGCTAAATTAACCTTACACGCCAAATTGAATCTGATAGTCCCTATATTATGATGGTACTCTAATGAATCCCACAGTCTTATTGAAAGTCTCAAGGCCCCTATATACAACCCTTTCCCTCTTGCCTTGTGATCCCCAAACCCTCATCCCTAAACCCTAAAACTTGTGATGGTGACTTCAGCTTTTGCAGGTCTCTCCGTGGCCGAGTTCCAGGCTTGTGGGCCTTCTTGCCGCGCCGAAGTAGCGTCTGGGTATAGGTTCAGGCACGTAGCTACAAGTCTAGGGGTTTTGGGTTTGGGCATGCAGAGTGTTTGGGCTTAAGAGGTAGGGATTTAAGGTTAAGGGTTCGGGCCTGAAGATTTTGGTGTTCCGGTTTAACGCGTAGGGGTTTTGGTTTTGGTTTCGGGTTCAAGAGACTGTGGAGGTTTGGGCGTGTGGGGCCCTGTGCATCTTATGTGTGCAAAGCTGCTCTTCTGCACGACATCATGCCGTAAGGGTCCATGTACCCAAATAGTATAGGTTAAAGGTTTAGGGCTTAGGGTTTATATTATACTTTTGGCCCCAAGTACCTTTATAGGGACCACATTAAGGCCCAAGTATATACTATTTGGTTGCGTGGACCTTTGGGGATAGTTCGTGCCCCGTTTTGCAGGCGTTCGGTTGAACTGTGAGGCCCAGTTGTTCGGGGTTTGGGCTTCGAAGCTGAAGCCGCTGGGCTTTGGGTTCAGGGTTTAGGGTTTAGGTTTAAGCTTCATATGGGAGTTTCCGAAAAAGTAGGGGGATCCCTTATTTGGGGGTCCTTATAATCAGGATCCTGCTATTTAGGGTATTATATTAGGAAACTCCCATATGTTCCGATTCCCTCATGCCTTATAGTAAACCAAGACCTATTCTAGTCATCACGGTCTCTACAATAAACCCAATATAACCCTTATAGAGCCCTTAAAGGAAAGCTGTTTTGGTTATGGAGCCCTAAACCCTAAACCCTAAACCCTAAACCCTAAACCCTTAAAGGAAAGCTGTTTTGGTTATTGAGTCCCCGAGGGCCTAAACTTAAACTCAAGCGCCTGTAGTTCTTGCGGTCGGAGGGTCTCTTTGGAACAGCCGGGCTGCTGGCACAAGGCTGCTGCCTCAATGTAGAAGCCTAGATTACTAGCGTTGATGATATAAATCCTGCATTACCCATAATATGGAATATACAATAATTGCCATAGTTTAGGGTCCTTAAGGTAATGCAGGATTTATATCATTAACAGTAGGAATGTCCATTCCCATATGGTGTCAAAATCCAAGTCTATTTATGATGGCTGTTCGGGAGAGCAGCTTTGTCGTGGTAGAAGCGACATAATACCAGGAATGGTGCGGAACGAGGCTTTATTTATCGAGAACCGGTCGGAACACGCTTGGCTCCCAGTTTCTACCA
>CAJNDV010021013.1:26232-41014 GCA_905221635.1 Symbiodinium sp. CCMP2456
TAGGGTTTAGGGTTTAGAGTTGAGTGTTTAGGGTTTAGGGTTTAGGGTTTAGGGTTTAGGGTTCCTGTGAGGGCCTTAGGGTTCCATTAGAGTAGAGACTTTGGGTTTAGGATTTAAGTCTTTTGGGAGTTTTTGTGCAAAGCTTGGCACAGTTTCTGTAGTGAGGTAGTCTCGTAGTATAGCTATGTGTATGCGGGGTTATATGCTGACCGCGAATTATTCTGAGCCCGGTGCTAAGGAGCTTTCACTTTGCGGTAGTCCGAAGCATGCACAAGTTCCTGACCGTGATGACTTGCAGAAAAAGACCCCTCCGATTGAAGTGCTGCCGTCAGCAACCCCAGGAGCAGGCATGGTTAAGGGTTCAGGATTCAGGTTAAGGCTTAGGGGTTTCGGGTTCAGGGGCTTAGGGTCTAGGGTCTAAACCCTAAACCCTAAACCCTAAACCCCTAAACCCGCAATTTGGATTTAGGGGTTTAGGGGTTTAGGCGAGGCACAAGATTCATGGTACTAGTTGGAGGGTAGGGGCGCTCGTCTGACATAGCGTCCCGGTGAAGTCCTCCAGGGTGATGCCGCCGGCCTACTGGAACACCCAAAAGATCTACCAAATCATCAGAGCTTTATATAATGAGTTGCCAAAAAGATGTTTATAAAACGTGTTTTTTGTGAAAACCCTCTTTGCAAGTCAGAGCTCCATGTAATGCTTTGCTGATCTATGTTCTCAAGAAGGTGTTGTCTTCCGCCCAACGCCGCCACAGCTTTCTATGCTGCAGGAGGAGGAGGAGGAGTTCGTAGTAGCAGCAGTCGTCGTCGTAGTAGTGGGACCAGTAACAGTACTTAAAGGTTCATGGGACTTAGTAACTTGGAATATAAATACGGTAACCATACTTATAACCAGCTATATAATCCCAATTAGGGTGCTAATAACCTTACTTACGAAGCCCCATGATCTTCTAAGTAGCAGTAGCAGAAGTCGTCGTCGTTGTAATAAACCATGGCATCTACTAGGGCCGCAAACAACCACATAAGCAAAACTTAGGATAGGGATATCCCATATAAACCCCCTTATACTGAAGCCCAATAAGGTAGGGATATCCCTATAAAATGCTTACCCTAAACCCTAAACCCTAAACCCTAAACCCTAAACCCTAAACCCTAAGGTAGTCCTTTTGTGGTTCCTAATCTACAGCTGCTCAGGATCCTGCCTGCCGCCAGGGACTGCCCCCCAAGTCCTGCATCGGGTTTAGGGTTTAGGGTTTAGGGTTTAGGGTTTAGGGCTACCGGAAACTTTGTAGGCGATTCTGGAAACCCTAAAACTAGGTTCCTGACCTTAAGGACGAAATGAACTCCAAAAGGTTTTCAGGTTCATATACCATATAGGGATTCATAGTATAAGGGTACAGGGCCCCTACTTATAAGGGTCATTTGGTCCCCAAGGGAGTGACCCCTACTTAACAAGGCTAGGCTACCCTTTTTCAAAATATTGGGTTTCAATCAGGAGACCCCAAAAGCAAAAGGGCAAAAGGCTACTACTCAGGAACCTGGAAAACGGTAAACCCCTAAGCCCGAGAGAGGCCACTTTGCACCTTAAAATCTGACAACCCTAGAACAGTGGCAACGTACACTTGCGAAAGGCAGAGTATAGGAGCCTTCTCAACTACGGCCATCTTCTCGGACAGCCCTACACTTTTAACCGGGGAGTCAGAAAATCGGGCACCCGCAACACCGAACCCTTATGCAACCCGCAGAACTCACACATGGGATTTTGAGGTTCGGGGCTGTAGATGGCTTTAGGTGCTTTAGAATTTCGAAGTTTAACGAACATTGCAGATCCTTTATAAAGGTCGCTTTCCGAATCATGCCAGATCAGACAACAACCCTGAACGTACTACAACGATTGTGGAAGGCCCCTGTAAAGAACTCTGGAAAATGCTTGAAAGGTGGAGCCTTTAGAGATCCCGTTGACGAAGTCTTCCGGACCCTGTACCCCTAAATCCGAAACCCTACGCCCCAAACCCCAAACCTTATAAACCCTAAACCCCAAACCCCAAACCCTAAACCCTGAACCTCAAACCCTAAACCCTTAGCCCTACTGTAAATCCTAAACCCTAAACCGTATACCCCAAACCCTTAACCTTAAACCCCAAACCCTGAACCCTAAACCCTAAACCCCTAACCCTATACCCTAAACCCCATAACCCTAAACCCTGAACCCCTAAACCCCAAACCCTAAACCCCAAACCCCAAATCCCAAACCCTAAACCACATAACCCTAAACCCCAAACCCCAAACCCCAAACCCTAAACCCCAAACCCTAAACCCCTAAACCCTAAACCCCAAACCCTACACCCCATAACCCTAAACCCTAAACCCTAAACCCCAAACCCCAAACCCTAAACCCTGAATCCAAACCCGTAACCCTAAACCCTAAACCCCAAACCCCAAATCCCAAACCCTAAATCCCAAACCCTGAACCCCAAACCCTAAACCCTAAACCCCAAACCCTAAACCCCGTAACCCTAAACCCTAAACCCCAAACCCCAAATCCCAAACCCTAAACCCTAAACCCCAAACCCCAAACCCCAAAACCCAAGTCCCTAAACCCTAAACCCTAAACCCTAAACCCTGAACCCCTAAACCTTTAAAGGACCCCAAGCCCAGGCAGAATCTCCTGCGAGGTTGCGACCCTGGCGGCGTTGGAAGCTCAGGGCGGAGAAGGCGCACCTCAAAGAACGGAATGTGAGTAACCCTAAACCCTAGGGTTTAGGGTTTAGGGTTTAAGGCTTTGGGTTTAGGGTTTAGGGTTTAGGGTTTGGGGTTTAGGGTTTAGGGTTTGGGTTGTAAGGTTTAGGGTTTAGGGTTTAGGGTTTAGGGTTTAGGGTTCATGGTTTAAGGCTTTGGGTTTAGAATTTAGGGTTTAAGGCTCAGGGTTTAGGGATAACATAGTATACTACATAATGCAATATAACATCATAAAGTGTATATATTTCTATATGTACATTTCTATATGAGCTTATGTGATATACTAGAACATAATCTAAAGGACCAACATAGACCATATGAAATCTGTATTTGCAACATGATTTTGAGGTCTACAAAAATGGGTTCATAAGATCTTGTGAAGCCTTGCGGGGTATGTTCGCACTGCATGAAAGGCTTAGAGTTTCGGGGCTCAGGGTTTCTAGGGTTAAGGGTTTGGGGTTTAGGGTTTGGGGTTTTTTAGGTGTAACTTAGGTTTGTAGTTGCGCCAGTTGGCAGGCATTGTTAATGCTGGGTTGAGGGCTCTGTGCCGTGCTGCCTTCAAAGCATTCTGAATGGGGTTGAGGACTCAGGTCTTACGGTTTGGGGTTTAGGACACCCATAAGCATCAGAAAAGATCTCAGAACATCCAGAAAACCACAGGATCCCAAAACCTAAACCCTACCTAGACCCTATCAATTTAGATTTGGGGTTTAGGGTTTAGGGTTTAGGGTTTAGGGTTTAAGGTTTAGGGTTTAGGGTTTAACCTTTCTTTCTAGGGTTCCCTCTTATGACTCCCAGGCATAAAACCTTAAACCAAGCAGCTGGTCTCAGGTAAACCCCACAGAGCCCTCGACTCCTCGACTCTGAGCCCTAAATCCTAAACCCCTAAACCCTTAAACCCAGAACCCCTAAACCCTAAACCCTAAACCCCTAAACCCCTAAACACCAAACCCCTAAACCCTAAACTTAACCCTAAACCCTAAACCCTGAACTTAACCCTAAACCCTAAGCCCTAAACCCCAAAGCCAAGAAACCCAGAAAGCGGACAGTTCTGAGGTTCAAAGACCTGACGGCCCCCTCAACTTAAAAGGTTTAGGGGTTTAGGGGTTAGGGTTTAGAGGGGTTTAGGGGTCAGGGTTTAGAGGGGTTTAAGGGTTAGGGTTTCGGATTTAGGGTTTAGGGTTCAGGGAACTAGGGATTTAGGTTTTGGGGCTTGGGGGTTTAGGGTTTACAATTTAGGGGTTTAGAAGTTAAGGTTTAGGGTTTAATTAGGGCTTACCTGGACCCTGAACAACCTACCTTTTTGGGGCTCCTTATTATGATTTCTTTATACAAATCCTTAAGCATGTTGGGGTTAAGGCAGGGCTTCGGGCGTAGGGTAGCAGAAATCCAGGCCCTGCACCCCGTCAGAAGTCCCGTCAGGAGGGCCTCTCTCGGTGGCAAAGCTCAGCTTAGCAGGGTTAAGGGTTAAGGGTTTTAGGGTTTAGGGTTTAGGGTTTAGGGTCTAAAGTTTAGGGTTTAGGGCTTAGGGTCTGAAGTTTAGGGTTTAGGGTGGCTTTGTACCAATTTTTGTATGGTGCTACCAGGAACCTACTTGTTTGTAGGTTCTTATTACACACCCTAATATGGAAATCTGGAGGGACCCTACAAACCACTAGGGTTTGGTCGTCTCAGGCATGCTTCTGTGTCTGATGCGCGTGATTTGTCGGTTGGAGTTGTGGGCTAGGTTTCGGGTTGATTCAAGGGTAATGTAGGGGCCTGAATAATTAGAACAGGATACCCCCAAACCCTATTCTAATTATTACTGCCCCTCTATTAGGCTAACGTCCGGGTTTGGGGCAATACCCCCAAACCCTATTCCAATTATTAATGCCCCTCTATTAGGCTAACGTCCGGGTTTGGGGCATCACCTTTGCTTCGCGAGGTAGTTCAGGGCTCCGACAGTTGCTTTGCATGCTTAGATGTGGTATTCAGCTGCTAAGGCTTGAGGGTATAGGGCTTCCCGTTTGGGGGTTTACTGTCTTGTTTCTCTACTTAACCCGAAACCCTAAACCCTAAACCCGAAACCCTAAACCCGAAACGATAACGCAAAGGCCCACCTTGAAAGCCTAAACCCCAACCTCTGGATTCCTAAGCCCTCAAATACCCTTTGGGTTACATAGGGGCTTCATGAGACGATATAAGGGGTACATAACGGGTTATATGGGGTATCAGGATCAAGGGTCCCTTCCCTGCTATTGTCCCTTAATCAAACCCCCCTAAACCCTAAACCCTACGAATTCATTGACCGCACCCAACTCCCGAGCCCCAAAACCTGAACCTTCACCTTTGGCCAGAAGCACGGAAAGAAGCCCCAAGCCCACAAGCCCGATTAGGGTTTATAGGGCTGTAGGGTTTTAGGGTTTAGGGCTTGGGGGTTCTATGTCGCCCAAAAGGGTCCATGTACCCAAATACTATATACTTTGGCCTTAAAGTGGTCTCTATATAGGTACTTTAAGGCCATAAATCGTAAACCCTAAACCCCTAAACCCCTTATAAACTCTAAACCCTATATACTATTAACGCACATGGACCCTTGGGGGGGGAGCCTGATCAGAACCACCCCCGTACCTCTAAGCCGCCTTAAGACAACAGCATCCACGTTAAGAGCCGCAACATGAACCGGGAGCTCTTCGTCCTATGGTTTAGGTTTCAGGGTTCAAGGTTTAGGGTTTAATGTTTAAAGTTTAGGGTTTAGGGTTTAAGGTTTAGGGTTTAGGGTTTAGGGTTTAGGGTTTAAGGTTTAGGGTTGAGGGTTTAGGGTTTAAGGAGGGTTACGGGCCCTAAACCCTCAAAGCTTCGCTACCCTTTCAAAGCCTTGCTCCTGGCATACGGGTCCATCTCGCCAGTGGGCGGCAAGTAGTCATCTGGTAGAGGCTTTAGGGTTTCAGGGTTTAGGGCTTCAGGGTGTTGGGGTTTAGGGATTTAGGGATTTAGGGTTTAGGGCTTACGGTTTTAGGGTTCAGGGTTTAGGGTTTAGAGGTCAGCAGAATTTTCAGCGTATTCACCGGCTTTGAGGTTTGCCGTTGCTTCGTTGGCTGGAGGAAGACAGGCTCCAAGTCCTTCAGCTGAGTATTCTCCAAAACGCTCTCGGCCATAGCTATTTAAGTAAAACCATGTTAGCCCTAGTTAAGCTCTACCTATAGTCTCCATTGTAGTTCCTTTTTGGGGATACCTTATAGACTCGTGAATATATATTTGGTTAAACCAAAAAAAGGAACTACAATGGAGACTATAGGTAAACCCTTAACCCCGGAACCGCCAAACCGGAGTTCGTGCGTGAGGAGGATCGGTCTTCCCGGTGCGGCAGAATTAAGCTTAATTGGGAATTGGGTTTAGGGTTTAGGGTTTAGGGTCCTAAACCCTAAAACCTAAACCAGCGTTTACGGCATCAGGAGATCGCAAGTCGATGTTGAGGGTTTGAGGGATGTACTTACGGCTTACGGTTTTTGCACTGAAGCAGGCAGAGATTTGGGTCTGCAAACTACATGCGGGTCGTGCTGGGTTCTTGATGGTTCTTGCTCTTCAGTCGCACAAGAGGGGGAGGACCTTCTTCTGATCACCACGGAGCCAGTGATGCTTGCTTGCAGTACTACCAGCCCTAACGCCTGTTAAACTCTCTAAACCCTAACTCCTAAATAGGGCCACCTTCTTTAAGTCGGTCTTTCATGCTGTTGCGTTTCTCAACCTCTGCTTTTTCCCAGGTACCCCACGTCCTCAAAGTCTTGTCCAATGAGCTTCCCACATTGGGGCCTTGATAATTAGAATAGGGCTTTGGGCTATATAATAGTAGAGCGATCATACGGAGCCCTAAGGAATAGTAACAGTATTGGTATTGCTTCAGGCCCATATATTAAGCTTCTCGTATCTTGTAGCAGCCTTAGGGTATCCTTACCGCACATACCCTGTAGTACCATTAACGTGGCCTTGCAGTAGCCTTGCAAAAAACAGCGATATGGGCAGTTCTCTAAATTAGGGCCCTTTTTTGGTCCCCAATATAGTACGGCACCCTTATAAAGAAGGACCCGACAAGGGACTCTAATTTAGAGAACTACCCATAATATTTTTTCTACTTGACAGACACTTTGCTGCTGTCGACTGGCATCCCTAAGGCTTTTGCTCGGCTAGCTTGGGTCAGAAAGTGCTTCAACCCTAAGCCCCAACCTAAAACCACCAAAAACCCCCTAAACCCTAAACCCTATACCTTAAACCCTAAACCCTAAACCCTAAACCCTAAACCCTAAACCCAATACCCTAAACTCCTAAACACTAAACCCTAAACCCTATACCCTAAACCCTAAACCCTGAACCCTAAACCCTCTACCCAAAACTCTGAACCCTAAACCATAAACCCTATACCCAAAACTCTAAACCCTATACCGCCGAACCCTAACCCAACCACCAAAAGATCCCGAAGCCTTTAAAACTGAAAGCTCCACTCCCTGAGCGCCCAAGCTCCTGGAAGTCCCTAATTTAGTAGGGTTTAGGGTTTAGGGTTTAGGGTTTAGGGTTTAGGGTTTAGGCCTTGGGGTTATATGGGGGCTTTATGAGACTATGTAAGGGGTATATAAGGGTTTTATAGGGTATTTGGATTAGTCCTTCCTACTGTCCCTTAACTAATTTAGTAGGGGCCTTAATAATTAGAATAGGGTTTCGGGGGGGTTCCTTTAGAGGGTTCCTTCAAAGGGAGACTACAAGGGCTACTTTAAGGCAGGGGCCTTAATAATCAGAATAGGAATTTGGGGCCCAGTACACTGTAATTATGGTTAGCAACCCTCCAAAGTAGTATTGGTAATTACCTGGGAGTTTCCGAAAATAGGGGACCCCAATATAGTACCCTAAACAGTAGGATCCTTATTATAAGGATCCCAAAATAAGATACCCTAATTCCGAAAACTCCCACCTAGGCCTCTACATTAAACCCTAAACCCTAAACCATTCGGTCGGCCTCCATGTGGCTCCATGGCAGAGACATCTAAAGCTGACCCAGCTGTTGGGGTTTTAGGCTCAGAGGGTTTAGGGTTTGGGGTTAAGGCTTCAGGTTTAGGATGATAGGTTTAGGGCTTGGGGTTTAGGGTTTAGGGTTTAGGACTTGGGGTTTAGGCTGTCAGGGTTTGGGGTTAGGGTTCAGGGCTGGGGGTTTAGGCTGTCAGGGTTTGGGGTTTGGGGTTAAGGTTTAGGGCTTGGGGTTTAGGGTTTAGGGTTTTGTTTGCAGGCTTTGTGGTGAGGGATGGCCAGGCTAAGCGTTGAAGTATGTAGCAGACCCCCAGGTTTGTAGTCAGAAGCCACCGGTGAGGTGCTTTTGACTTTTGACCCTAAATCCTACTCACAAAGCTGTATGCTCTCACAGCCCATAGTCAATAATCCCGGAATCGAATGCAAATACCCGAAACCCCGAAGTCTAAACCCTAAACAGAATCGAGCGCCAATACCCGAAACAGAACCCCGAAGCCTGAACCCTAGACAGAACTCTGAACCTAGAGTCATCGTGAGGCTGTGCTGACAGGCGGCTTTATCATAAGGGGTTAGGGTCTTAGGGTTTAGGGTTTAGGGTTTAGGGTTTAGGGTCTGGCTTCTGGGGCTTCAGGCATGGAAGTGGCTTTTGGAGCAATGCACGGATATTAGAGGACTCTCCGGGGGATCCTTGCTGCTTTCGCTCAAGGCTACCTCAGGATGAAACAGGTTCACATGGGATCTCGGATAGAACTCTTGACAGCTGGGAAGCACCCACTGAATAAGATGCGTCCCCTATCCGCCCACTTGTCTGCATGCTTGCTGAAAGCCTGAACAGCACTTGAGCTGCGGGGCTTGCGATTGAACTATGGAGGATGTGCAGTCGCAGATCTTGTGCCTGGCGAATTCTCCAGCACCAACACCTGCTCGCCTCGACGAAACTACGACAACAACCATGCATCCCCTCGCCAAGCACATCCAAGGGCTCTGAGAATGAGCTGGGAGCATTACTTGAAGCCCGAAAGCTTAAACCCCCCAAAAATGAACACCGCCACGATAACTCCCTAGAATAAGCCCTAAAGCCTAAAACAAGAAACCACTACATAAACCCTTCCAAAAACCCAAACCCTAAACCCTAAACAACAAAGAGACCGCTACATAAACCCCTAAAGCAAACCTGAGCTCCTAAACCCTCAAATCCAAGAAACCGCTACATAAACCCGTAGAGAAGCCCTAACCCAGAAACCACAAAACACGAGACCGCGACATAAACCCCTAAAATCTAAAGTCCTAAACCCAAAAAACCAAGAAACCGCTGCGCATCGGATTTCTTTTTTGGCGGCCACGAGTGGCCAGGTACCGTGGGGGGCGGTGCCCCGGGGACCTGGGCGGCGAGGCTCTCTCCACCCCTGATCGAGCCGTGTTAAGAACACGAAAGTAATGTAGGGGCCTTAATAAATAGAATTTTAACTATAACTACAATAAGGAACCCCAAAATAGCACCGTGTTAAGAACACGAAAGTCATGAGGGGCCTTAGTAAATACAATAGGGCTTTAGGGTGTATTAAACTACAGCTATAACAAGAACCCCCCCAAAAAAATAGTATAGGTCATTATTGAGGCCCCTATACTAACCCTGTTCCCGTTACGGTCCGGCATCCCTAAACCCTAAACCCTAAACCAGCAGCTCTCGTCGCAGAACTGAGATCCATGGCTAGGCTCCAGCGCTGAGTCGCCAGAAAGAGAAACTGCCTGGCGCCGTTTGGGGTTAGGGTTTAGGGTTTAGGGTTTAGGGTTTAGGGTTTGGGGTTTAGGGTTGAAGGCGTCTGAAAAACTCCAGCCGCAGGCAGCAAGAAAACACCTCACATTGCCAAGTGGCCGAACATGGACGCCGGAAGAATTCCCAATCGGATTCCCCTATAGTCCCTCCATATCGCCCAAACAAACCAAGTCGAATGACAAGGCCCCCCCACATCAACCCCTATATAGACCTGCAGAAATTCTTTATGCACCTCTACTGGATCTCAGAGAAACTTTTCAAAAAAATCCTGGTTGGAAGACCTCCAAACACAATCATAAAAGACCGTGCGTCTAAGACACGCTGCTGCAATGCAGGCCCCACCTCAAGGTCTGCAAGAGATTCGACAAAAGGCCTGCGCGAAAGATCGTAGGTTTCTAAGGTAAGGTCTTGCAAAAGCGAGGTTTCTGTTCTTGGGTCTAGGGTGTAGGGTTTAGGGTTTATAAGGTTTAGGGTTATTGAAGAAAGGTTGGTTTGAGGATGTTATATTAACAGAAGTGTTTGTTAGGATTGCCTTTCGGCGCTGTAAGGGTTGCTCGAAGGGTTACTTCAAAACGGTACAGGCTTTATAAGGAATGCTTTTAGTCTTTATACAAAGGTGCTGATGAGCACATTATCGGCCTTTAAAACGCTTCTTTTTGAAGAAGGAGTGTTTCAAGGATTTCAAAAGCTTTGTTTTGTTTTTTTTACGAGGCTGTTGTATTCCAGTAAGTTACAAGGGCTTACGAGTCTGTTCATGCTATCATGGGATCGTATGAGGTTTCTTGATACTGTCCGACTTTAAAGTCTTTGTTACGGCTTTCGCCCATTCAGGACTGCATATTTTGGTCCTTCTTTGTTGAAAGCTCCCAGATTCTGGTGGGCCGATTCCATCTTGATTCTGGGTGAGCGACTTATAGATCGATGCTCCGGATATGCGGGTAGTTCTCTAAATCAGGGGTCCCTTTTTAGGTCCCCAAAATAGTGCAGCACCCTCATAAAAGGTACCCCAAACCCTAAACCCTAAACCCTAAACCCTAAACCCCTAAACCCTAAACCCCAAAAGGGACCCTAATTTTGACAACCACCCATATGACATCGACTCTGGGCCAGGAGGACAAGCAGCTGCCATCCCCAGAAAGTCCACCCTCCCTAAACCCAGCACCACAGAGGCTCCCTAAACCCCTACCTGGGAATGGGGTTTAGGGTTTAGGGTTTAGGGTTTAGGGTTTAGGGTTTAGGGTTTAGGGTTTAGGGTTTAGGGTTTAGGGGTTCATATAGGGGTTTAGGGTCCAAAAACCTATCGTTTTAGGGGGTTCTACCCTCTAAGTAAGGGGTCATAACCTACTATTTTGTAGGGTTTGGGGTCACAGGTAAACCCTAAAGCCCTAAGCCCTAAACTGCCCGCGCACGCAAACGCCAATGAGCTTCTCTTGGCACCAAACTGCCTGGCAGACCCTAAGCCCGAAGCCCTAAACTCCAAAGCAAACGGCGCGTGCAGAAAGGAAAGCGAAAGGGATGCACAAAGATCGTCCTCGTCTCTCTTGTTTTCTTGGGACCGTCGGCGTGCATGTCTTCTGCAATGACAGGGAACTATACCATAGTCTCCATGGTAGTTCCTTTTAGGGGGGGGGGCCACCTTATAGGATCCTAAATCATTGATTAAACCCAGAACCGAAGCCGAAAAAGGAACCACAATGGAGACTATAGGCAGGGCATATCGCCGATTTGCCAATAGGTTCGGCTGTTCCAGTTAACTGGAGGTTCGTGCCTTCTCAGGTGCTTCGTCGCAGGTGTGGCAGATGCACTCACAGCCGTCCCTCGGCGAGCTGCCTTTTCTCGATGGCAATGTCCACTATATTGGCAAGAGCAGACTCCGCTGTCCGGAATTCCGGCGAGACAAAGATGTGTCGTCGAATGCTGGTGGCGGCCTCGAAGCTAAAAGCCACGCCTTTTGCCCCGTCCGTCTTGAGGAAACAGAAGTCAACCATGCTGTTCTTTCTGTTCTGTACGGGGACCGACTACGGAGACTCTCGTCTCTGCATGCGACTCTCCCACGACTACGGAAGCCGCAGCTGCTTTGGGCTAGAATGAACTTGGGACCCTCGCCAAACTTGTAATTTTAGCTGCTTCTGAGGGGTTAGAATTGCCAAAGATTAAACCCTAAACCCTAAACCCTAAACTCCCCCAATTGGGGACATGAGCTGCCAAGTTGAAGGATCGCAAGACTGCCCCTGCGCAAATGCGCACGCCGTCCCACCAAGTCCAAGCACTACGCCCTGAGCTCATATACAAGAACAGTCGAAGAAGTCTACTGGTTAAGATATTTAGGGTTCAAAGTGGGGGGTCCAAGAAGAAGATCTAGGGGTTAGGACCGTTACGATTTTTGTGGTTTCGTTTCGGGTATAGGCTTTGTGACAGAGCCTTTCACATTCGGTTTAGGGTTTAGGGTTTAGGGATGTTTTCAAGAGCCCCGGTCCCTGCACACCTTACTTCTCTAGTATCCTGAGGGGAACTGAAGGTTGAACTTTTGGGGTTGTACAGGGATTATAATAATGTGGGCCTTATTTAATAATCAGAATAGGTTTTTTGGGATAATAATACGCCAAACCCTTAGCATCAAAATAGCCTAGAAGCCTTATATACTAGGATCTTTGCGCCCAAAAGCCTTAAACATATGAGTCCTTTGAGGGCAGCCGAAAAAGGTAGTAAAAGGTTACCTACTCTTCTACTAAGACTTCTAAGACACTGCGCACGCATTGTTGCAGCTTAGCTGCAACAAAAAAACCTATCTATCTCCAGATCATGACCCCCCAAGAGAGCCCAATACCCCTTAATTAAGGAATATACCGTAAATCATACTATTAAGGCCCCTATAACTTAAGGCATACTCCTTATTTAAACGGTATCGGGTTCTCTGGGCGTTAAACTTCAAACCCGACACTGGACCTCTTCTGCGGGTTTGGGGTTTAGGGCCTCGGCTGCACTGCGACACTTTCCCTGAACATCGCGTGGCTCAAAGTCAGCCCAAATCTTCAGGGTTTCAAGGGTATTTTCCGGGTATAGGGTTTAAGGGGTATACCCCAACCCAACAAAACCTACTGTTTCCAGGACAACACCCTACCATTTTTGAGGACTCTTTCTTAAGGAAATCGCAATAAGGAGCTCTAAAAAGATAGGTTGTATCGGGTGCAGGTAGGCCTTAACCATAAACCCTAAACCCATAAACCCCTGAACCCTAATCCCTGGCCCCTAAACCCTAAACCCCTAAAATCCTGAAGCCCTAAACCCTAAATCCCTAAACCCCAAACCGTAAACAACAAACCCGAAACCGCTCTCATTACACGCATTCCCAGCCTGCTCCTGGGCCTGCATGCTCAGGGGTCATCCTGGTCAGGGTTTGGGGGGTTCTAGGGTCCTTTAGCTGGACCCCCAAAAGTATGTATAATAATAGCCTTTTGATGGTGTTGGGACCTACTTTTGGGGGTTTAGGTAATCACCCGTTCAAAGTTTAGGGTTCTTGTTTTCAAGGCTTAGGGTGTAATGTAGAAATCTGAGGTTAGAAGTATGGGCCCCTATTTTGGACCTTTAGGCCTTTCTAGGAACCATTAAGCGTACAGATAGGGTATATAGTAGATGCGTGAGGATCCCAGGCTTAAGGGCCCATACTAGGGGCCCGTGGGTTCAACCTTACATGGAGAGGGCTGGCCTATAGGTTTGGGTTTGGGGATTTAGGGGTCCAGGGCTTCGGGCTACAAGGCCAATGTTTAGGGCTTACGCATAAGGCGGACAGAGTATTTTAAGGGGTTTAGAGGTGTTTCAGGTTATCTGAGTGTATCTGCATAATTTGATCAAGCTTCGAGAATATCCTGTACAGTATCTTGGGGTAGAATTCTATAGGGTACTTTAAAATTACCATGATTGGGATCTATAATAATAAAGGATATGGTATCCTTGTTTTTGTAACGTAAATTACATATTCTTTAACCCTTAACCCTTTACCCTAAACCCTGAACCCTAAACCCTAAAAGTACATTCCTTTACAAGAGCCTACAGGAGGATGCTTGAAACCCGGAGATCCACGGATCTGGATGACCTAATGTAGGGTTTAGGGTTTAGGGTGTAGGGGCCTTAACACTTAGAATAACGTTTTGGGATATATTCGACTATGAATACATCCAATATGGTTTGGGGTTTATGGTTTGGGATACAACATGTTCTCAATATATCCAAACTGGTTTAGGGTTTAGGGTAGGGTTTTGGGTTATATGATATACTACAGTATGTATATATCCAAAATTTAGTATTGATAATTATGTAGGCCCCCCTAGGTTAGTTCACAGCTCCTAAGCCCCTCTTCCCCCCACAACCTTGGGGACCAAATGACCCTTATAAGTAGGGGCCCTATACCCTTATACTATGAATCCCTATATGGTATATGAAACCTAAACCCTAAACCCCTAAACTCTAAACCCTAAATCCCTAAACCCTAAACCCTAAACCCCTAAACCCCTAGACCCTAACCCCTAAACCCTAAACCGTATATGAACCTGAAAACCTTTTGGGGTTCATTTCGTCCTTAAGGAAAGAGCTAAGCTTAGGGTGGAAGGTCCAGGATCGAAGGGTTCCGGCTTTGGCCTGTCGGGTTTAGGGTTTAGGGTTTAGGGTTTCGAGTTTAGGGTTTAGGGTTTTAGGGTTCTGGGTTGAGGGTTTCGGGTTTAGGGGATTCAGGTTTCAGGGAGTTGTGTAGCTAGGGTTTGACGGCCTTGTGCAGTTCCTTGCATATGGTCGATGCGAGTCTGTGCTGGCGCGCAAACTCTCCGACGACGGCAGCGCTGTCTTCGGCGCAAGAGTGGCCAGGAAACCGTGAACTTCGGGGCTTTCTGGCCTTTGATAGTCAAGGCCACGCAGTCGACGAGGAATCTGAAGCGGCGCTCCATGTTAAACCGCTGGCTGTCTACCTGATGGAGAAACTAGCGCAAAGCCCTGCAACGAACCTAGACCCCCCACCTGCCCTCAAATGTACCCTAAATACACATTTTTAGGGACCAGAAGGGCTCTATCAAAGGGCCTATGGGTGGCCTGATAGACCCTGAACCTTGACCTCTCGGCCTAGAGCCGAACCTCGCAAATAACCTTCCCAAACTGGCGCTCAAACCCCCCAGCCTGAAGCCTAAGCCCTCAACCCTAAATACGGCGATGGCAGTATCAGCGTCAGTAGCCCCGTAGACTCCCAACACCTACCTGGACCCCGAAAGTATGTAGAATAATAGC